>QEYC01000053.1:0-59662 GCA_009935795.1 Pholiota adiposa
CTCGTGAAGGTGATATCGTCGAAGACTGGACCTAATTAGACAGGTTCAACTTTCAGTTTCTGTTCCTTGATGGTGATAGACATGGTGAGCTTACTATACGATAAATCCATCGCTTGAGATGGTTGGTTGGACAAAGGCCCAATGGTCGCTATTGGAATGTATGGGACCTCTGGGAGAGGCCCAAGCGCATCCGCGAGTGACAAAAATCCTGGAATGGGAAAACTCATTTGGCAGGTGGTAGGGAGTTTCGACGCAAGAAGGGTGAGGAAAAGTGGGGACGGCCTTTGTTTTCCCAAACCCTCATATATAGACGACGCGGAGACCGCGTGTCCAACACAGCATACACACACACACACAAGTACGCGCAAACCCTCACTGTCTTTCTGACTCAATCTTAGCCATAATCTTGGTGCGTTTTACCTTCTTATGTCCACGGAAAACAATGGCGCGTCGGCGAGTGGCCACTTCGGGCACGCAGCGTAACCGCAGTCGGTATAATGCCACCGGACAAGGTAAGTTATGGCGCGCAATCAATGATATTTGTTCGAACGCTTTATCCAGGGAACTGCTTCTTTACACTTTTTTCTCCTCGAGGCGGATGCTTTTGATGAATGCCTTTCAGGTGTTTTTTTCGCCTCTAATGCTCCCATAATTCCACCCCGGCAGAAGCCTTACTCATCCTTGGGAAACAATCACGAAACGCAATCCGATTCGATTCATTAACATCCGGGGAAACGAGGATGGCCACAGCACCGGCCTCGTGTCCGCAGAGAGGCAAACAATTCTTCCAATAAGGCAATCCATCATAAAATCACTGATGATAACGTATATTTGTCAATCACTGACAGGCGCTGAGACGCTGAACATTCTTGAGGAGCTTTCGATACTGAAGTACTGATACCGGATTTCTTTAAAAGTGATTTCATTTGAAGAGTGCATCAAAGAGACAATAGGACGTTGTCACGTACTTTCAATTGACCCAGATGTGAAGCCGGTGGGTGATTGTGGAGTTGTGTAGACTGCCGCCAATCGTGTGGTCGACAGTGTGTGGCGCACAACAGCGAAGGCGTCGCTGATCACTAGCGCGCCCGGTCGAACACCCAACTTCTCCAATCACGCCCGTTAGTCATCGTGTACGCGATGTCGTTCATGCTCCCAAAGCCCTCAGACCTTGATTCCATCGATACACTTATAATAAAGTGCATTGCTAGTGCATGGAAAAGTTAAAACACGCACTCGATGCTGGAATCCTCAACTTGAAATAGAGAGATAAACGTAAGCAATTCAAGTCAACGGAAAGCTGAGCCGGCGTGCGAGCATGAGTTGGCCATGAGGGGCAGCTCGAAGATTGGACGTAATCGTGAAAACTCTGCGAGTCCGACAGGCCGCATAGTCGAGCGGCTGCGCGGATGTACTTCTACGCAGCAGGATCTTATTGAGAGTTGGAATTAAAGATCGTAGAGACGCACCTCGATGCGGTAGCGTATATCGTGGGAACCAAACCGTGGGAACGCTTTACACCGACGTCGGGGACGCGTTCTTGGTGACCGACATCCTCCGTACCAACATCCACATTCATATCCACGAGAACATGCATCTGCATCCAAGCTCAACAGCGTTCAGCGCTCAGCTCCTACTACTCGATCTCCAAATCTGCGTATAGCTTGTTCGGAATGACACGTATGGGCGGACGAGCACTTCGGGGACATAAGGGACGAGCCTCGAACGAGTAAACGTACATTTGCGCTACTGACTTGGAGTAAGTTGTACTACGCCAAACACGTACAGAACATGCTGATATCTCTTGTCCCTATAGCTTTCTTCCCCCTTTCCCCCCGCCAAGGTTTCTCCGCGAGGAACTTGCCCTCCGATGTTCCGACTTCTTTTCCTCGCTGGTAGCAACCTATGAGGGCCACCCGCCTGTTATACAGCAAGTCTAGTCGACGACCCACCATCGTCGACGTCACACAATCTTAAGGCCTCTCCGCTCCTCTCGTTCACGGTCCTGGGGCATATCTGTATCTCCTCCAGCTCGTCAGCGCTGATAAGCAACAACGCATCAGCGCGTCATTGTTTTACGCCTTCGTGTTGCGTAGCCTAAAACTCTGCCTCCCAGTGATATCACCCAGGTATGCAGTCCGATCTCACGTCTTTTTTTTACCGGCACCATTCGCTTGCTCATTCGCACTAAAGCCTTCCTGCAGCGCAGCTCTTCTAAAATTCTTCTCTCGCCGCATGCAGCGTCTCTCTTCCATCCGTACTTGCTCCTACATGCCATTTTAGACGCATGCATAAACCTCCGCTATCGCCTTGGTCGTATAATTCCTGGAACTAGCCCATGTCGTGCCCCCACTTTACGCAGAGGTTTGTGCTTCGCATTTCTTAAGACTTCTTCATTTGCTCATAGGATCCCCCTTCCCGTCGCCTCAAGCCTCGTCCTCCCGCTTTCGTCCCTTGACATACTATCTGGCTCTTTATCCCGGAACGCGCCCGCTCATCTCATGCGTCATTGTTCTATGAACCACCACTCTATCGAGCCGCATAACCTTAGCTTTCGTTGCTTCACCTAGGTAAATTGTTCATTCGCTCTGGGCGTTCGCATCATCCCTCCGTCTACTCACTCACAAGCTTTCCTACAGTGCAGCGCCCTACAATGTACCCTCTCTCTGGCACGCGCAGCTACCTTCTCTTCGCCTCTAGGCCATCTAGCGTCCACCGCTACTGCTCACGCATGTACTCCCGCCATCACGATTGTACACCTGCATCATGCATCCTCTTTCCTCCTTCCCCCACTTCATCAGTGCGGTCTGGTCTTCCCTCTTTGAAATTCTTCCCACATTTTGAACCCAGATCTCTCAAAGATTTCTCGTCGCATACATCACGAGTCCGCGTGCTTAGAGCTATGAATTATTCCACTTCGAGACGATAGTCGGTCTGCCGTGCTCTTCAATCGAAATTCAATACTCGCCCCGCACCGCCCTGTACGGTGTTTATGTTACCTTCCCCGCGCCCACAGCCTGAGTTCGTCGGAGACATCAGTAGGCGCGCGAATGCGGGTTCTGTAAGGATCCTTGCGCCTGGAGGGTGTGGGTGGGGAAGTTGGGCGCTGCACGTCGGGAGTCGAGCCCTCGATGTTGGGAGTCACTGAGCGTTGGGTGTTGTGTACGCACGTTTGGTTAGTACTGCAATCCACCCCGGGCTCCATATTGCTTCATTTCACCATACATTCGGATTCCTCTGCTCAGCCGTTTCTGTTCACGCACGAACGTGCCTCGCTATCGCGTCTACTGATTGCGAGCAGTGTACTATAACATGGAACACATCTAGTCCCGTGGTTGGCTGAGGCTAAATTTCCTTTCTTCACTCCTACATGTACACTCCTCGACTTTACTATTTGTCTTCCTCTTTCTCTCGCGGATGGCGCGGTGTTTCGATTCGACGGTCGATGTTGGGTGGTGGCATTGATGTTGGATGTTGGACATTGGGGGTCTGAGCTCTTGATGTTCAAGTTGGATACTTTTACTTCCTGCGCAATAGAATCTTGTATAGAAACATGTCGCGTTTTAATCGAGGTTAATTTTCAGCGAAGTCAAAGCGAAGCGCAAATGCGTCGAGCTAACATTCTTACGTTTAGTTTAGGTAACTCATCTGCCTTTATCTTTGAGCTTGATACCTCTCATAGGAATTTAGAATTAAGAATCCACATTGAAATATATTCAGAGCGATAGTAAAATAAAACACAAACCAAAGTAAAAGTGAGAGCGAGAGAAACCGGTAATGATGTCCAAATATAGAAACTCCCACGATGCAGGGCCACGTAGCTTTCCATCCGGATCCCCGAGTCGTCCTTCCTCCTCATATCCATCCATCCGATAACACATCCTCACTATCCATCTTTGTCTCCCCAACTCGACTTAATATTCCTCCAAGAAACCGCCGCGTAGCCGCATCCTCAAAGCTCTTTAGCGTCCGTTTATTTCGTGCGTCCCATCTTCGCTCCGTCCTTCATCTTGCTCGCCTTCTTCGCATCGGCCGCCTTCTGCATCCTCTCCTTCCTCGCTGCTGCAGTCCGCAGCTTTTTCTCCTCCTTTCTCTGCAGCGCCGCCTGAGCATCTGCCTTCGCCTCAGGGGATGGCTCTCCTTTAATATCTAGTTTTCCACCAGCAAAGTCCGCGTACGACCGCTCTTCGCCAGGATCGTCCTCGACTGGTGCCGTGGGGAGCGACTGGTGTGGAGGCGCAGGCTGGGGAGGAATGGGATCTGTCGATTGGCGGTACTGGCGTGGCTTCCGTGCAGGAGTAGGGGTATGGGAACTGTCCGTGGGGCGAGGCGGTGGCAGCCCCATTGACGATGAGGGCTGCGCGCTGCGGTTGGATGACTTGCCCTTCGATGGCGGCGACTTTTTCTGGGCTTCGGCGATGGATCGCGCCAATGTCTCAGGAGATTCGTTTTTGAAGGATTGTATTGGAACTCTGTGGAGGAGGTCCGCCGGCACACCCTCGAGCGGGTTTCTTATTTTCTTCTGGAGGCTCCTTTGCGACCATCCAGCTGACCCGGGCTTGCTAAAACACACATCCACCCACATCAGCTTTCAGATCCGAGAGAGGCGTTGCCCGAAGACGTACTTTGGATTGCGGTTCTTGCGCTGGCTTCGCGATGACCATTGAGGCATTGTGGGCTGCTCGACAGCGCTTGTGCTGGAGCCAGCCATTTGGCCGGCGTCGTGGCTCGGGCCAAATGTATCTAAAAATCGAGCAACCCTCTCTCGAGGATTGCAAGCTTGATGTGGGGTTGTCGCTCCGGTTGGAGCGAGCGAATGCCCTCGACCTTGAGTGTTTGAATCAGCTTAATGGACTGAATGCTCAATAGTTTTGAATATGCTCACTATCTCTTGTTTGATAGTCGGTGGGGTAGGGTGCGCCCCGTCGCGCTCGCGTCGACCTAAGAGTACGCGCTATTGCTTCATAATCAGCATGGATCTACTGACCTCATCTGTAGAACTCACCGACTGATCCCATGCGCCGCTGCTCGTCGCGCAAAGAATCGTCCATGTCGAAGGCGCCCATTTCTCGCTCGGGACGATGGCTGGCGATGGTTGGAATGCCGTCGAAAGTTGACGGTGACAACCCAAAAGCGCATTCGTCGTCTACAGATGATTGAGGCCTGCTCAGTGCTGCACGTTTCACAAGCAAGAAGAACTCACCTCGACACATCGCCGAGCTGTTGATTTCGGGTAGGGTGGCCAGTGCAATTGGGAGAGGAGAGAAGTGTCGTCGGATGGGCACGCTAGTGTCTTCAACCCCGTCATCTGAGCCATACCCCGCACCGTAGGCCGGTTCGTACGGTGAGTGGGTCAACAGTTCATTATGTTGGGGTGAACCTGTTTTAACGAATTTAGAATCAATTAGCATCATTTCTCAATCTGATTGACGCGATATACCCACCGAAGAAAGCACCCAATCTAACGGCCCTTGAGATAGGCGCTGTTGCGAACGGCGATGGGCGACTTGGCGGCCTGTTGACTGTAAACGGCGCGATGGGCTCAATGGGTGGGAAGGGGAATGACGGCAGGAAAGGGTATAGAGTCTCTTGGTATCCGGAGACCGCTATGAAATCTATCAGTCGTTAGAGCGATCTATATGTTTACGATAGTTGAACTCACTTTGGTTATACGTCGGTGTGTTGTTCGAAGTGGGGAAAGAAGGTTGGGGTGACGGAAGTTGGAGGTTGTGCAAAGTGTTTTCTTCGGGAGCAAGGGGTACAAAGGGATGGCTGTAATGGACGCCACTCATCGTGTGCAGCGCACGAGGGGTCTGGTTGGGTCCTCTGTTGACGAACGTAACATTGTTGACGGGCGGTGGATCTGAAATTCAAACTTTAGTACTCGGCTTTCAACTGACATGATGGGCTTACTATCAGATGGACCTATAGGCTGAAGCAGCGGGGCAAATGATGTCGAGGAGGTTGCGATCGGAGTGGGTACAGGCGGCGGCGGTGGAGGTTGGATCGTTGGAAGTGGTCCAAGTGCATGTGCGAGTGTAGAAAAATTGGTTATTGACGAAGCGATTTGGAGCGCGGATGCGGGAAGGGTGTTTCGATCATCATTACAAAGAGGGTAAGCAAATGGGAGGGCCTTTGTTTTCCATAACCTGATATATAGACGACACGGAGGCCGCGTGTCCAACACAGGGTGCACACACACCCAAGTACGCGCAAACCCTCATTGTGTTTCTGACTCGGTCCTAACCATAAATTCGGTTCGTTTTGGCTTCTTATGTCCACGGAAAACAATGGTGCGTCGGTGAGGGACCACTTCGGGCATGCAGCGTAACCACAGTCGGTATAATGCCGCCGGTCAAAGGAGGTCAGCAAGCGCAATCAATCATCTTTGTTCAATATGACTGTCAAGGGAAGTTCTTCTTTGCGCTTTATTCTCCTCATGGCTGATGCGCTTTATGACTATCTTTTGCGATTTCGTAGGCTTTTTTTTTTGTCGAACATGAGTTTTCCCCAACGAAACATTACTTGTAACTGGAAAAAATCCGACCGCTCATGATAATTTCAGTCACTATTCGTATCGTCTTGGGAGACGCTCACAAACACTTATATTCATTGATATCGGGAGCATCGAGGAAGGACGCAACACCGGCCTTGTGTCCGCAGAGAGGCAAACAAATCTTCCAATAAGGCAATCCATCATAAAATCACTGATGATATTAACGTACAGCTGTCAATCACTGACAGGCGCTCAGACGCTGAACATGCCTTGAGGAGCTTTCTACACTGATACCGGATTTCTATAAAAGTGATTTCATTTCTAAATTGCATCAAACAGACAATAGGTCGGTCGTGGAGTAGGACTGCCGCCAATCGTGCCATCCCGTCAAATAGCCAATACTATCCTCCGATATACCAGTGAAATTCTGCCGTACACCGCAGGATAGAAAGCTTCACGTGCGCGGAGTAGGTGGGGAAGAATATACGGGACGTGATGAGACGGAGGCGATATTCAGCGCTTGAAGAAAGCAAAAAAGGAGCGAAAATAGAGATAGAATTAGAGAGGAGACGCAGCGTTCAGAAGTTCTTCGAACCCTACTGCCTCGAGTGGAAGATCAGAATCTGATGAACGCGCTCTGAAACGAAAAATGTACTAGTACATTCGAACGTCAGAAAATGCGGCATGTCAAGAAAGCAAGTAAGCGGAGTAGGTGTAAACGTTTCTAGTCCTACGCCGGCTCGATCTAAAAATCATTAATATACGGAGTAGTATGACGCTCGTCAAGACTACGCACCGTTCGCATCAAGAACCCGCACCATCCTCAGCAGAAAATATTTCTTGCATCATGCGCTCTCGCTACTGCGCCTCGTGCACGCTAATTCGCCGTCCCCTGGTGTTCAATACCTTCCAGCTACCAACAGAGCGCAAGAACTAGTAGGCCTGGACAATGTCCTGTAAAGTAAGTACATCCAGAAAGGGTGAGAACGAAAATGGCACGAAATGATAGAATGCCTGCAGACCTCGTCCAATCCGCCCACATCATCTGAATGATCATCATATCCCATCGATACGTACCCTTGTCCATCGTTCTTGTCTGTGTTCTCGTCCAGAGGAAGGGAAGTAGGCGGAAGAGACTAGAAGAGACTGTGCACGGGCTCAAAAAACGGAGCGGTGCCGACGAGAGGGAACGGAGCGCATACATGAGCGCCATGTGCATACGGTGATAACCTAAGAGTCACCGCTGCTGGGCGGGCGGGGGATGCGGGTCTTCATCTTCAGTTCCAAAGTAGATATAGCCAAAACATCTCTCAGGAGTGTGAACAACTCACCGTTCCCAGTAATGTTACAAGCTCCTAGCGCCTTCTCGAGCGATCACCACACCTCTGCGTCGCTAGCATGACAGACGACTCCATTCCCAAGATATCTTTGCAAGCAACGTGGACCTCATGAATCAAACTTCAAGCGTGTGCTGCAGAAGAGTTCAGAAACTAAACAGTACTAAAGCGCAAAATAATGCGGGATACCAGCAAGTCTCATTCCACAGCCCACGTCAGGCTCCCATCGAGATAGCGCACGTACGCGGGACGTCGGTGCTGCAGTCGGATATAGTCTGGTCTGGGAAACATCTAATTTATGGGAATACCAACAGAAACTGTATAGCCCTTTTTGAGGTTCCAATAAGAGCAGAGCTCAGTGGCCATGGAGGCGGGGAAGAGGCGGGGAAGGACGAAGGCATGCCATATAATACGGTATTTGGCTTCGGAGCGCTAGCCAAACAAATGCTGCTCAACGTTCAACGTTACGGTTCAACGTTCAACGTTCAATGTTCAACTTGAAAGTCTGCGATACGCGAGTATACCCTCTTGACAACCTCCATGTACGAATCTCGATACATCACTGTCTCTGGACCTCTCCGCCGCATGCGTTCCAACTTCCCGGGCCATTTGTAGCTGCATTCTCCTCCAGCTCGTCAGCATGGAACACCTGCACTCTTTCGTGCTTGTTCGATTGCCCACGCCGTCGTGTTGCGCAACCCTAAGCATATGCATCAGCACCAGCCTTTCACCCAGGTCAGTCGTCCAATCGTTCTGAACATTAGCATCATCTCTCCATCAACTCGTTTGCATTCAACCCTTCGTACAGACCAGCGCTCCTTGCCTCTAAATCCAGCGTCAATATCGCTGCCCTCTGCTCGACCACCCAACTGTACTGTATATAGCATGCACGCGCCTTTGCTTGCGCATACACGCGCTTCCGCTGTCATCTGGATCACGGAAATCTTGCCCCTCCACTTGGTTCTCAGTGCTCAAGCGCTCAAGCTCTAGCGCTGAGGTATGTATAGATAACTCTTGTCCTTTTTTCGTTGTGTTCCTGCTAAGCTCTGTTCATAGAATCTCTTTTCGTCGTGTCTAATCTAGTCCAGTGTTTCCTCTTTACTCCCCCCACATACTTTCGAGCTCGTTATCTCGTCATGCTCCATGCATCACTGTTCTATGTGGTCACGTAGAGCGAAGCTTAACTAGTAAGTCATCCAACCACTCAAGACGTTCGCGTCGTCCATTCATCCGCTCACCCGCAAGCCCTCCTACAGCGCCCCTAGGACATTCCTCACCTAACTCAAGATGCCTTTTGTCGGCACCTATTACTTCCAGTGTCCAGCGCAGTAATCCTCATCTGCGCATACATGCACCATCCGCCGTCGCCATGGCCGTGTCCATGTTCAGTCTCGTCGCTCCGCTGACTAGATCCCCATTCCGTCCAGCCTACGTCGCTTCATCCACCCTCTTCTTGTTCTCTGGCATCTACTACACCACGTCGCATGATATCTGGTCCGCCCTCCTTCTAGTCCTTCCCCCTCTTTTGGGTTCGACTAGACTAATGTCTGCACACCAACTGGAACGATGGCCTACGCGCTGACTCCTGCGGTCTGGAATGGGATGGGATGGGATGGAAATATGCGTATGGGCAGGATCGGACGATTCTGAGTCAATGGTACGAGGTGTTCATGAATTCCCCTCTCCCCCACATCCGCTTATCATAACACTGTTAATTTGCGCGTAGGGCAATGCCGGGTCTGGGTTCTTGCGCTTCGCGCATATCGCAGTAGCTGTCGAAGGATATTACAAACTCGCGGCGAGAGCGCGTCGTAATCCACTGAGAATGGCATGATCTTCTCAAGTAGTGACAAGCTCTCGGTACATTTATGGGATCCTTAGATGGTGATTTATCGGACGTCCCATACTTGTCTTCGTTTTTCCAACTTTCTCACTCTCTCGTCTCATCAACTAACGTTGGCGCATCATTTTGCTTTTCTGCAACTCTTCAGAGGTGTGTCGATATTTTCGGTCGTATACTCTCGTGTCATTAGCTCGTTTCGTCAGGCCCTTGATTTTTCTGAACACACAGCGAATACGGCACGTATCATAGCCCGCCTGGATAGCGAAAAGACGAGAGCGGATGGGATGGCTTTCGAGATTGGTGCGCCTCCTTCGCCTTTTTATTCTTCTTTCTATTTCTCTTTCCTTCTGCTTGTGCGTACTGTTGCTCTCATCACATTGAATAATCCTTCCTGCGCCCGCCTTGCGCATAAACTGATTAATCTCTCCCGCACCCGTAGCGCGTAGCTTGAATTCGTCAGAACTGTTACCAGGTGCACAAATGCGCCATCTGGTAGCATACTGCACGCGGAGGGCGTGGGTATGTTATTGATGTTGGGTGTTCGAGGTTGGGAGTATGTCAGGATAGGTGGCGGAAGCTTGCACGAAGCTGAATGACTGGCCGTGGTTTATCAGCAGAGGGAGGCCATGATGCAGTTGAAGATGCGCGTGTGGTGGTTGCATCCGCTGTTCTTTTTTTGGATATGCTCTTCACTTGTTCTCTCTGGTCTCTTCGCAAGGCACGCGCCCACTGTGTGAATTTGTCTACTTCGAGTATCCCAACTCACGCGGACTCCGTTGAGCACTTGCTTTCTCCACTAGCAGCGGAACTGTCAATGTACTATTGCGAAGCCATTTTTACTCCCTCTGGTATGGTTACTTCGCATTATGTGGTGAGATGCGTTTGTGACTAACTCCCTTGCTCGATGATTGTCCTGTCCAATCTTCGAAAATCTTGGTGCTATTTCTGTCTATCTCTTTCTCACATTCCTTCGTACGTATCTAGCGCTCATAAGAACTTAAGATCGGATTTTCCTAACCGCACAGGTATCTTCCTTTGTCGATCCGACATTGAAGGGAGGGAATAATTTCTATTCAGATCGACGGGTATCTGAATAAGTAATCAAAATAATTCCAAATATTAGCATTGAAACCAAACACTAAATTCGAATTACGATATTGTCAACGTACCCCCTTCTGCTGTGTCAAGGAGCTAATAGGTGACGCAACCACTGAGTGCGAAAAAAAAACCATTACCTAAAGTCCAGCAAGTCAATGACCATGTTCAATTGCTCATACAGGAAGGCTTGATAGCATACGCTTTTTCATTTCAAGCTCCTTCGTATCTTCAAAAACTGTCTCAATTCCTCGTCGCAATCTGTCAGGAACTCATGCGTAACTTACCTTCATCGACTGGTAAAGGGGCAGCGACGGTAAGTGCTGCTATGGCCAGCAGAACAAAGACTTTAACTATGAGATGCATGGTGAACGAAGTCAACTGGGGGCGGAAGCAGGTTTGCAGTGTGTATTCTGAGAGCTCTCTTTGAATTTATGCAGTCTCAGTCCATCGAATTCGAAGATCAACTGTATCGTGCATTTGTGTATAGCTTTCGAATAATGGTTCTGTTGATCATCAGTTGTGATTCTTACTTTTTCCGTTCTTGCAGGACTTCAAAAAATCCATTCTTGGACTGGGAAACGAGCGGGTATACCACTGAAGGACACATCGATGTTCCTCAATCAGGGCCATCAGGGGCAGATCTTTGAATGATTAGGAACTGTAGGGAAAGTTAGGAATATACGCGGTCAGATGCGGAGTTCTTGATGCTGCGGCTATCTTAGATATCGACGTGTGCCAGGGAAGCAGTTCCCGCGAGCACAATTTCACAAATAGACGGTACTAGAATAGCGGGCCTGAGTAGCAGATAAGAAAGATGGTCTTGAGACCATATTTGCCTATTCACAGTAATCGGCACTGCTCTTTATGACCATGTGAGGTATAGAGCTCTAGCATAGCAAGGTGTACGCGCTACAACACTCGTGTCGAGTTGCACATCATTTTCTGTGCGCCATTCGTTGCGAATTGGGATTTCAATCGAATTACCGGTGATGTCAAAGAAGGGATGGACTTTTGGTGAAGAAAAGGAACGGGGGCTAAGAACACAACCGAGAGTTCGAAACGCTACACGGACCAACAATCGTTCAGCGAAACATTCAAACCGCTCAACCAAAGTTCCAACTCACCAACGAAAGACAACATGTAGATTAGATCGCAGGGACGATGGGCGACTCGACCCCCTCACTCGCAGTGCCCTGCCGTCTTTTTCCCATGCTTCTTGTTCTTCTTCTCTCTCCGCCTCGTCGTCCTCAACGCCATGTTCGACCTCAGTCTCTCCCTCCTCGCCCATCTCCTGCGCGACTAGCGGGCGCTGCCGACAGCGATGGGGGGCTGGTGCTGGATGTCGAGGTGACGCGAGCAGGAACGAGATCAGCATGCGGCGCAGCCTCAGTAGTATGCGGTGGATAACATCATCTGAGATAGACATGAAGTGAACATAAATGCGTCGAACGCGGCTCAAATTTGACGAACAAAAATATCAAGGAGAACGCCAGGGACCAAACGAAGAAAAAAAAAAAAGAAAAAATCATGTAGAGTCGCCAACAACGCGGGCAGCATCTACTACAGCGTCAACTCTCTTTCAAGCTCAGCCAACCACGCACAACAGCATGTTCCAGCATCATGCAAGGCTTGCAGTCAGTGCTAGATACGATAGATAGGCACGCGCATGAAGGGAAAGCATAGCAGGGTGGCTGAGGCGAGGGGTCGCAGCCAGAGGAATGAACCAAGTAATTGACTATAATACCGGATCGAACCAGCTTAAGGAATGGAAAGGAATGCACACCCCTAAGAACAACCCACTTGTTCCTCGGATTCATCGTACCCTATGAATATCGTAGTTAGTGAACGGACCGACATTCAAATTCTTCACATACCCTCGAGATGCAGACGAACCTGACTCATTAAAGAGTACAACGGCGCATGAAGCACACGAAGCAGGAAGCAAGAAGGTCAATAGTGAGACATGGAATGCATCAGAAACACCACCCCACTTGATCAACGAACAGCGCAGCGCAGCGTGCAATTATTGATCAATTCAACACATGCACCCGTCCGCCAGCGCCGATCACCGTCTGGCTCTAGCAGAGACGAATGCATGAACACCATAAACCATACGCTGCGCATGCGTGATTGCGAAGAATAGAAGTGGCGTAGACAAGAGACCACAAAACGGCTGGGCTGGGCTAGGGTCGAAATCAGATGCTCATCCCGTCCAAGCATCATCAACCACACAAGTGCAAGCCTTGCCGGATCCTACACCGCACACACCGCGCCCCAAAGTCGAAAATTGGGCGCCGCCAGGCAGGCGGAGGAAAGTTATGGACCACGCGAAGTCGGTGGTTGAGAGATGTCGAACAGGATACGAGCAGATGAGAAAGTTCCGAAGCACGGATCCATATAAATTGAAAGCATCCACACACCAACCACGTCTCACAGAGTCGAGCCACCTATCCATCCTTAGCCCATCTCCCAACATCAATATCCCACCTCCCAACATCATCGACCATCGAATGCCCAATTCCCCAACCACGCCACACTTGCACCATTGGAAACTCGCACCCAATGCCGAACCCCAATTCCGACGAAATCAGGGCCGGAGCGTGCGAGAGAGATCAACAGGCATGGCGCGGTCGGGAGGGAGGATGTTCTACACTGTACGCGAGACGAATCGAGGTGATATTCGGAGCGAAAAAGAAACAGAAAGAGAAGTAGAGACAGAAGTAGAGAGGAGGCGCACCCCTATCCGAATTCATCCCAGAGCGGGCCACGATACGCGCTCTATTACCTCGATTCGAGGATCTAGAAAACGAACTGTCAAAAGCTGTGCATGTATTCGAAGAATACGGCGAACTTAGCGCCTTCGAAAGTCATATAACGCACCAAAGTTGACGCAGCAATTAGTGCGACAAAACGACCATATCTTCAGGTCATCCGAGGCGCCTCTATCCAAAGATTCCGAATAAGCACACTTCAAGCATGACGCGTGAGAGTCTAGAGAACAACTCACTGTTCCCAGGTGCCGCTGCTGCTCAGAGTCGTTCATATCCGTTCGCTGTATCCAAACAGTAAATATCCATCGAATATCAGCGAACGACGTCAGAGCCGAGCCAAGTGCTAACAACGACCTACGCGTCAAGCAGCCGAATTCAGAACGAGAGCGGATGAGAGGAAAAGAAAGAAGAACATTCACGCACCTCTGCATCGTCGAACCATGCGCATATATCTAGCCGAAACCCTCGAAATATGTACGCACGCCCATTGATCTTGGACAATCGATCCGTAGTCTAACCCGAGACTGACTTCGTGGGAGGCGAAGGCCAGACGGCATCCAACGCGGAAGAAAGGAGAAGGAACGGAGAGGCTAATGCAACGATATATCAACAGAGCGAATACGTAGAAGAGCCAACGAACACGTACCTGAACAGAGTGCCGGGAGGGAGATGGCTGTAGAGGTACGCGATGAGGGTGACGGCGGAGGTCCGTGCGCAGATAACGACGCCTGGGCCCTGGACGCTAGATGTGCCACGTGCGCAGGGATCGAAGGATGGGCTGGTGCTGGAACTGGAAGGAGGGAGCGCACTGAGCTTGAGGTGTGGTTTGGTGCTCGTTACCCATCGTACGAGCTTCTCGTCCGCATCCCAACTCAACTCATCTCATCTCAATATATTAATCCGCATTGTTCTTGTTGGGTGTGCGTTGTTGTCAGGCCCGAAGATTGAGGGAGGAAAGGAGAGAAAACGAGGGTATGCGATGAGGAGGGGAGGGGAGAGACTAAGGGTGATGGGACAGGAATTCCATCAACAGTAAGACGAGGCTGAAGGGCAGGGAATACATACATGAGCGGCGGCGTGGGATGGACGGCGTATACGATTGATGTGAAGACGGAGGGGCGTACGTGGGGACTTTACAGGAGGAGGTACGGACGGTACGAGGGGTGGAGGGTCGCTGAAGGAGGGCTTGTGAATCAGCGAGTAGGTTCAAACTCCGCCGCAACGTTCTACGCTGTCCGCTCTTCTCTCGTCCTCATCCTCGTTGCGTTTCATTGACTAGCGTCTTGCTTCGCCCTATCCAGTAGACCATCCCGACTTCATCGACTCGGCTGTCTCGATTACGGGATGCTAGAGGGCGTCATTTGTCCTCTGCCTCTCGTTTCCTCCTCTACTGTTCATTCGCTCACTGCAGTATACACGTTTCTTCTGCAATCTACTTGCGGTACAGTTCCCCACTTCTTCTATCAAGCGCTCTGAATTCAACGACATGAAATAGTAGAGTCTGATGACAAAGGTTAACGTTCATCTAACTCCCCTCCCGACCAGGCTGCGAAATTCGTTCCGCCTTCTCCTTCCTCTTATATTCCCCCATCGCAGATTCCGCCATCGTGGCGCACCTCCCGCACCTGGTTGTGAACTCTTGGATCATTCGCTCCACGACCTAGCCTCCACCCAAGTCACCTTCCTATATCTATGCGCTTCTCAGCCACTCCGAGCTCCTACTTACACCTCGACTACCAGCCAATGTCCCACGGTGAGTCTCTAGGTGGCGACATGGCACGAGTACGTACATCGCTCTGCGTTTCTCTGCCTTTTGCTAACACCATTCTAGGATCTGACGAACAAGCGGCGAGATCCGATTCAGAGACGCGGGGGGTACTGTACGTCTGAAAAGATCTATGAACCTAGCGCTTTCGAAAGTCAGATAACGCACCAGAGTTCAGGGAGAGATTGTAATGATAACTCACAAAACGAGAACGTCCTCAGGGCGATCGCGGCAGTCTAGATCTGAAGTTTAGAACTAGAAATATCGTAAACTTGACGCTCAGTAGAAAACCCACCATCTCTGTCGCTGCTCCATCACTCACGAGCCCGCTGTATCCCAACAACCAATATCCCACCGAAATATCAGCAGACGACGAGTGTAGGTCCATCACCATCCTACACATAATGCAGCCAGATTCAGAATAAGATCAGGCAAAGGCAAAAGGAACGAATGACACCCGCGCACCTCCGAATTGTCGAATGCACACATACTTCAATCCCAGCCCCGAATTATGTACGCCCGCCTTTGCGAACAGCCTAGGGGACATGAGACCGAGACTGACTTCGGAGAGGGGAGAAGACAAGGCAGTATCCGATGGGGTGGGAAGGAAGAGGAACGGCGAGGCTAAAAGTGATGGGATGAGGAAGTATGGACGAGCTGAGGGCAGGAATGCATACCTGAGTGCGGAGCGTGGTTATGGGATGGGGGACGACACAGGAGGTAAGCGCACAATTGAGGCGACGGCGGAGGTTCATGTATGCATTGGTGCTGGCGCCTAGATAGGGAGGGTACAGAGGGGAGGGAGGTTTTCTCTCCGGAAGACGAGGTATGGACACGCGTAGGTGGCGGAGGATCTTCGTATACAGCGAGGTGGGTGGAAAAACGCCTGTTAGATAGAAAGTAGAGCCGTCAGCAGGGAAGTGAAGGCCTCGGGACATATTATACCATGAAACGCTAGCGCACCTTGCCATGCGAGCCTCGCATCAGCCTCTCGTCTTATCCAAGCATCTATCGGTGGGGCTGTGATAACTCGTTAAGCTAGCTTAAGCTTGAGGGTACGATGGAAGGAAGCGCTCAGCCGCCGTGGGGCGCTGGAAGGGGCCTGCGAATCTGCGCACGGAACATTGACGTATATGTCACAGTTCAGCCGCCAGCGTGATTGCAGTACATACATGGGTGAAGCATTGAAGTTTGGGTACGCACAACAGGACAAAGTGACAGTTATGCAGAGAGTGTGCAAGCACGTTCCAGGAGGGGATACAGCTATGGCCCAGGAATGCGGTGAGGCCTGTAGAGGACGACACGTCGATAACAGAGGCTCCTCGTGCGTGCAGGGAGAGAAGGGGGGAGGATGCGGAGGGTATAGGGAAGCGGGCGATCGAAAAGCTCTCGACAAGTGAAAGGAGTTGGCAGGGGAAGGATTGTTTGTTTGGCACCCGCCTCGAGATCAAATATCTGAATCGTATGGGATCCATCGGATTCCATTCAAACCTCGACGACCCTCCGACTCGACGCATCTTCCTCTCCCTGGCATCTTTTCCTCCCCGACTTGACTTTAAAATCTTCCAGACAATCCACCGCGGCTTCATAAATTCACAGCTCTCGAGGATCTCTTTCTTCGTGCATACCATTTTCGCTCCGTCCTTCGTACTCGCTTTCTTCGCATCAGTTCCCTCTCCTCCCTCTCTTCTGCAGTCCGCAGCCTTTTCTCCTCAACGTCAGATAAACGGTCCCTTGCGTATCAAAAGGGTTCTTGCTGCCAAAAATTTCTATAGCTTCCCTCTTTGGGAAATTCTACCTGGGGGGTGCATACCGAGCCTCATAGGACAGTGCTCGTGGGGAGAATCTGTCGATTGGCGTGTTCGGCATGCAGATGAGGGATTGACGTTGTCGCGGGGCAGAGGTGGGATGCGAATGAGACTTGCTCGTCGAATGATGCAGACGGCTACTTTGGAAGGCAGGCGGGCGACGGTTCTTTCGCCACGTACGACTTGGATAGAGAGCGGTGGATTTGGTGGAGGTCCGCCATATCCTCGAGCGGGCCCGCTAGGGACCATCCAGACACTCCGGGTGTCCCATAATGCACATTCATCCACCCACATCAGCTTCCAGCTCCGTGAGAGGCATTGCCTTAAAACATACTTTGGATCCCAATTTTGCGGTTTCTCGATGACCGCGAAGTTATTATAGGCTGCTCGAAGTGCTTTACATACACACTTGTGCTAGAGCAAGCCATTTAGCTGCCGTCGCGGCTGGGACCAAATGTATCTTTAAATGGTGCAACCCTCTCTCGGGGTTTTTTTGCTTGATGTTGGGACACCGCTCTGCTTGGAGCGAGTGGATGCCCACGACCTGAAGCTTGAAGGCTCAGATCAGCCTGATGAATACAGAATCTTGGACTCGATATTGATGGGAGTACGGTATAAATTGATTTCCTCTCAACGCCCACTATCTCCTCCATTCTTCGTCCTGTCCGACGTTTTTCGACACTCGGAGAGAAAGTTCCTGGTTAGTCCTATTCTTGCTTTATTCTTCATCACATCTCAACGTCTTTACTTTTAAGTTTAGCATCCAAAATTCTTCAGCGCTCAGCTTCGCGTCCTAGTCATGTCATCTAAACGTCCCGCTCCTCAATTTCTCTGCATCAGGGCTCGATCTATCAACTTCAAGGCGTCAATGTACAAAAATTGTCAACGCTTGCAAGCCCCCCGCTTCATGTCATCCGAGGGACGTTTGGACGTTCGGGGAATATCTATGCGTATGACTCTCGTCTTTCCTCTTGCTCGTCCCACTGTGTTAGGTGCTTTTGGTTCCATGTTTCCATCGTTAATTCACAGCTGAGGCTTGATGTTTTGAAGCTTTGAAATTTACAGGCGCATCTTCCGGACGCATTTGTTTTTCTAGTCTTTCACTGGGTACGAAGCCTGAGAGAAGGGACGTAGAAGCGCTCAAAAATGCTCGACTTGCTATATCGTGAGTTTTTGATTTCTCAAACTTATATTTCGAATGTATATCCTCGATAGCTTTCTTCCCAGATTTGCTCCGGCTAGCCCTGCCTACAAACGATCTGTGTGGTCGACTCATAGACAGGTCTGCGGGACGCCAGAGCAACAAACGCAGCTGCGGCCATCTCAGAAAACCTTTCAAGCTCTCTGGGCAAAGAAAGAAATGCCGGAGTTTCATGCGAAGCTCGAAGAGGCAAGCCTCCGTGGAACATCGTCACGTAGCTCGCGCTATTTGGCTCCCCTCTATTGAACCATATTTGCGCGCTTTCGTCCTCAAAGCTGTATATTCAGTGTGGAGAGGTGGTTGTTTAGCGGTCTCGATGGAATCCATGACTTGATTTGCCAATCTCATCCTTGCTGGACGACGTCGTCTACTTGCAATGTGCCTGCTGTTCGGTGGGTAAATTCTTCCTTTTTATGTGAGTTTCGCGGTTTTTCCTGATGAGTAGTGGTTATATAGAATAGATCACGGAACCCTAATTACTTTCTCAAGAAAGCGGAATCTTTCGAAATCATAACGGCGATCGCCCAATAAGCGTCAACGTGTCTATGTTCGTGTAAGACTACAGAATGTCTGGTATATGTACACCTCTCACCGTGCGTAACCCTTCAAAGGAGCACGGCTCAGTCCCTCAATCTGTAAAGAATGTCGTAGCGCAAGCTGCTAAAGATCGTTCTGCACTTGGATTAAATGATCGCTTCGAGCTCAAGCCCAACGGACCCAAGAGATGTACGCTGCGAAAGAATCTCGTATCTTCGGTTAGCTGGAACTAACTCAAGTTTCTGTTATAAGAATTGAATAGGAAAAAAGAAGTCTATGGCGTGCAAATTGAGGCTAATTGTCGGCGGTGCGTCACGGTTTATGATGCGTTAATCATCTCTCGCCTCCGAGTCTACTTTGATGCCTTCATTGAAAAGAAAATAATTGAAACTCGAGAATCTATATTGAAAACAAATATCTGAATCATTCGATTCGCCAGAGCGATAGAGTGATCATGAAGAACAAATCAAAGCAAAATCAAACTGAAAGTGAAGAAACCGGCAATGATGTCCAAATATAGAAACTCCCACGATGTTCAGGGCCACGTAGCCTTTCCATCCGGATCCCGCGTCGTGCGTCCTCCCCACATCCATCCGATAATGCATTCCTCTCCCATCTTCCTTCAACACAACTCTAAACCTCCAACCATCGCGCACCGCAACCTCAAATCTCTCGAATATCCGCTTTCTTCGTGCGTGCCGTCTTCACTCCATCCTTTTTCGTACTCGCCTTTTGGCATCTCCGCCTTCCGCATCCTCTCCTCCCTCGCTGCTGCATACTTTTGCTTTCTCTCCTCTTTCTTTGCAGTGCTACCTCAGTCTCCATATCGGATTCGCACCAGCGTGTTTCGCGTAAACCCGGACTTTGGAAGGTTCATCCTCGACTGGCGCTGTATAGCCAGATTGATATGGCGGCGCTTGGCGGGCAGGAGTTGTTGATCTGCGGGACTTGCATGGCTTCCGCGGGGAGCTGAGGGATTCAAGCTGCCCTCGGGCGAGGCAGTGGCGGCCCAGTTGAGGATGAGGGCCGCGCGCTGCGGTTGGATGACTTGCCCTTCGATAGCGAAGACTTGGCTTGGGCTTCGGCGATCGTTCGCGCCAACGTCTGGGGATTCATTTGCGAAAGACCGCGCCGGTTCTCTTTTGAGGTCGTCCGTCGTCAGACCCTTGAGCGGGTTCTCCTCTTGCACCCGGACGCTCGTTAACGCCCATCCAGCCGACCCGGGGACACTATAACGCACATCCACCCACATCAGCTTCCAGATCCGAGAGAGGCGTTGCCTGAATACGTACTTTGGATCCCAAATTTTGCATGTACTGCGATATGATCGCTCAGGTATCTCTATGGTGGGCTGCTCGACAGCGCTTGTGCTGGAGCCAGCCATTTGGCCGGCGTCGTGGCTGGGGCCAAATGTATTAGTTTTTGGCGCAACCCTCTTTCGAGGATTGCGAGCTTGATGTGGGGTCGCCGCTCCGGTTGGAGCGAGCGGCTGCCCTCGACCTGAATGTCAGATCAGCTCAACGAAGCAGAATGGGTTCGTAAATATGCTTACTATCTCTTGTTTGATAGTCGTTGGGGTATGGTGTACTCCGTCGCGCTCGCCTCATCCCAGGAGTACGCTCTATCGCTTCATTGTCAGCGGGAACCTACTGACCTGCTCTGTAGAACTTACCGACTGATCCCGTGGCCCGCTGCTCGTCGCGGAAGGCATCTTCCATGTCGAACGCCCCCATAACGCGTTGAGGACGACGGTTGGCGACAGCCGGAATGTCGTCGAAGGTCGACGGTGACGATTCCAAGGCGCGGCCGTTGTCTGTACAGATGAGTTCGGCCTGATCAGTGCTGCACGCTTCACAAGCAGGAAGAACTCACCTCGACCCGCCGCCGAGCTGTTGATGGCACTCAGAACAGGAAGCGCGATGGGGAGGGGAGGGGAGTCGTAGCCCTGGGTAGCCTCGCCTTCAATTGTGGGCCAATTCAGGAAGGTCGAGGCGGACGGTGAGTACGTTGATTGTCCAGTCTGCTGGAATGCCACTGTTTTGATGAATTCAGAATCAATTAGTGTCATTTCTTTAAGATCAAGATTAATCACTCACTCGATAACCCTCCCAGCCTGCTCGTCCTTGATATCGGTGCCACTGTGAATGCCGATGAGGATGGGACTGGAGTGTAAATCGGCTGTTGGACGGTAAAATGTGGCGGAGCATTGCGAGCGAACGGCGGGGCGAGCGGGATGTGGGATAACGGGGGATATGGGTATAGAGTGCTACAATATGTGGCGAGGTCGGCGATCTCAATGGCATTCAAGGCTATTGATCAATTAGCAGTTTGTGTGATTATCTGGATGTTTCAACGAATGAACTCACGTTGAAAGTGTAATGAGGCATCTGCGGATAGCCTCTGTTCGATGTTGTGCTCAGCAGCGAGGCCCACGAAGGGATCGCCATCGCTACTCGCAGACGGCGAGCCGTAAGGCTGGTCCTGGTCTCCACTCGTGAAGGTGATATCGTCGAAGACTGGACCTAATTAGACAGGTTCAACATTCAGCTTCTGTTCCTCGATGGTGATAGACATGGTGAGCTTACTATACAATAAATCCATCGCTTGAGATGGTTGGTTGGACAAAGGCCCAATGGTCGCTATTGGAATGGATGGGACCTCTGGGAGAGGCCCAAGCGCGTCCGCGAGTGACAAAAATCCTGGAATGGGACAATTCATTTGGCAGGTGGTAGCGAGTGTTGACGCAAGAAGGGTAAGCAAAAGTGGGGAGTGCCTTTGTTTTCCCAAACCCTCATATATAGACGACGCGGAGACCGCGTGTCCAACACAGCATACACACACGCACAAGTACGCGCAAACCCTCACTGTCTTTCTGACTCAATCTTAGCCATAATCTTGGTGCGTTTCACCTTCTTATGTCCACGGAAAACAATGGCGCGTCGGCGAGTGGCCACTTCGGGCACGCAGCGTAACCGCAGTCGGTATAATGCCGCCGGACAATGGCGCGCAATCACTGATCTTTGTCCGAACGCTTTATCAAAGGAACAGCTTCTTTGCGCTTTTTTCTCCTCGAAGCTGATGCGTTTGATGAATGTCTTTCAGGTGTTTTTTTCGCCTCTAATGCTACCATAATTCCACCCCGGCGGAAGCCTTACTCATCCTTAGGAGACGACCACGAAACGCAAACCGATTTGATTCATTCAAATCGGAAACGAGGATGGCCAAAGCACCGGCCTCGTGTCCGCAGAGAGGCAAACAATTCTTCCAAAAAGGCAATCCATCATAAAATCACTGATGATAACGTATATCTGTCAATCACTGACAGGCGCTGAGACGCTGAACATTCTTGAGGAGCTTTCGATACTGAAGTACTGATACCGGATTTCTTTAAAAGTGATTTCATTTGAAGAGTGCATCAAAGAGACAATAGGACGTTGTCACGTACTTTCAATTGACCCAGCCGTGAAGCAGGCGGGTGATTTGGAGTTATGTAGACTGCGCCAATCGTGTGGTCGACAGTGTGTGGCGCACAACAGCGAAGGCGTCGCTGATCACTAGCGCGCCCCGCGTAGGTCGACCTCTTCTTGAGGGCTGAGGGCTGAGCACGCATTCCTCTCTGAAGCCTACATGCACTGAACGCGCTCCGTTCTTTACAGTTTGCGCCACATATCCATACGCGGAGCGTACATACAACATCGCCGGCGCCGGTCGAACACCCAACTTCCCCAATCACGCCCGTAGTCATCGTGTACGCGATGTCGTTCACGCTCCCAAAGCCCTCAGACCTTGATTCCATCGATTCACTTATAATAAAGTGCTTTGCTAGTGCATGGAAAAGTTAAAACACGCACTCGATGCTGGAATCCTCAACTTGAAATAGAGAGATAAACGTAAGCAATTCAAGTCAATGGAAAGCTGAGCCGGCGTGCGAGGTGCCGATGAGTTGCCCATGAGGGGCAGCTCGAAGATCGGACGTAATCGTGAAAACTCTGGGAGTCCGACAGGCCGCATAGTCGAGCGCTGATGTACTCTACTTCTACGCAGCAGGATCTTATTGAGAGTTGGGATTAAAGATCGTAGAGACGCACCTGTGACCTCGATGCGGTAGCGTATATCGTGGGAACCAACGTGGGAACGCTTTACACCGATGTCTGAATCGGGGAACGCGTTTTGGTGACCGACATCCTCCGTACCAACATCCACATTCATATCCAGGAGAACATGCATCTGCATCCAAGCTCAACAGCACTCAGCGCTCAGCGCTCAGCTCCTACTACTCGATCTCCAAAGCTGCGTATAGCTTGTTTGGAATGACACGTATGGGCGGACGAGCACTTCGGGGACACAAGGGACGAGCTCGAATGAGTAAACGTACATTTGCGCTACATACGTGTAGTAAGTTGTACTGCGCCACACACGTCTAGCACCTGCTGATGTCGATTGTCCCTATAGCCCTCTTCCCTCTCAAAGTTTCTCCGCGGAAACTTGCCCGCCGTAGTCGACGACCCGCCATCGTCGACGTGAAGCCATCTCAAACCCTCGCCGCTCCTCTCATTACGCCTTTATGTTGTGTAGCCTAAACTCTGCCTCCCAGTGCTGTCACCCAGGTAAGCAGGTCAATCTCATGTCGTGTTTTTACTGGCACCGTTGGCTTGCTCATTCGCACTAAAGCCTTCCTGCAGCGCAGCTCTTCTAAAATTCTTCTCTCGCCTCATGCAGCGTCTCTCTTCCCACCGTACCTGACCCAACATGCCATCGGAGACGCATACATGAACCTCCGCCGTCGTTTTGAGCATATAACTCCTGAAACCCGCCCATCTCGTGCCCCCACTTTGCGCTGAGGTTTGTGCTTCGCGTTTCTTGAGACTTCTTCCTTTGCTAATAGGAACCCCGTCCCGTCGCCTCTAGGCACGACCTCCCTCTTTCCTCCCTCGACATACTATCTAGCTCTTTATCTCGGAACGCGCCCCCTCATCTCATTCATCATTGTAATAGGAACTCTCCATCGAGCGCATAGCGGAAGCTTTCGTTGCTTCACCCAGGTAAGTCGTTCATTCGTTCCGGGCGTTCATGTCATCCCTCTGTTTACTCACTCGCACGCCTTCCTACAGTGCAGCGCCCTACAATGTACCCTCTCCCTGGCACGCGCAGCTACCTTCTCTTCGCCTCTAGGCCATCTAGCGTCCACCGCTACTGCTCACACATGTACTCCCGCCATCACGATCGTACACCTGCATTGTACAACCCCCACCTTCTTTCCTCCTTCCCCCACCTCATCAGTGCGGTCTGGTCTTCCCTCCTTAAATCCTTCCCTCGTTTGAACGCAGATCTCAGCATTTTTCATCGTATACATCACGAACTTGGATGAGCGTGCCGAGAGCCGTGACTTATTTCGCTTCGAGACGATAGTCGGTCTGGCCTGCGTCGAAGTCAGTGTTCAATACTCGCCCCGCACCTGCCTGTGCGTGTGCGTCACGCTGTTTATGTTACCTTCCCCGCACCCTCAGCCTGAGCTCGTCGGAGACATCAGTCGGCGAGCGAGTGCGGGTTCTGTAAGGATCCTTGCGCCTGGGAGAGCGCCGGTGGGGAAGTTGAGGCTGGACGTTGGGAGTTGAGCGTTGGGTGCTTTGTACGCACGTTTGGTTAGTATCGCAATCCACCCGGGTTTGATATTGCATCACTTCACCATACATTATGATTTGGGTTCCTCTGCTCAGCCGTTTCTGTTCACGCACGAATGTGACTCGCTATCGCGTCTACTGATTGCGAGCAGTGTACTATAACATGGAACACGTCTTGTCCCATAATGGGCTGAGGCTGAGTGTCCTTTCTTCACTCCTTCACCCGACAACTTCTGTACTGTACCATTTCGAATGGTTCGGCCAGGGGTGGGACATGGGACAAGGTGGCCGAAATTTTGAAACTGGCCACCCGACGAGGACCTGGGACGGAGTCAAAATTTAGGCCAAAAATTTGGGCCAAGAGCAAATTCCAGACGAAATTTTCCAGAGAAAAAAAATTTTCTGTCAATTTTCTGTCTGGGACATTTTTGAGTGGTGGTCATCGACGTTGGGACATGGGACAAGTGACCGATTTCAGCCATGGCCACTAGCCTTGGGACACGGGACGGCCGAACCATTCGAAATGGTACAGTATTTGTCTTCTCCATCTTTCTCTCGCGGATGGCGCGGTGTTCCGATTCGACGGTCAATGTTGGGGGATGGGCACTTGATGTTGGATGTTGGACATTGGAGTTGGAGCTCTTAATGTTCAAGTTGGATAATTCTACTTCCTGTGTAATAGATTCTTGTATAGAAACATATTGCGTTCTAATCGAGGTTAATATTCACCGAAGCGCGAATACATCGAGCTAACACTCTTACTTTTAGTTTAGGCAAATCATCTGCCTTTGTCTTTGAGGTTGATACTCTTCATAGGAATTTAGAGTTGGGGATCCATATTGAAATACGTTCAGAGCGAGAGTAAAATAAAATACAACCCAAAGTAAAAGCGAGAGCGAGAGAAACTGGTAATGATGTCCAAATATAGAAACTCCCACGATGTCCAGGGCCACGTAGCTTGCCATCCGGATCCCCGAGTCGTCCTTCCTCCTCATATCCATCCATCCGATAACACATCCTCACTACCCATCTTTCTCTTCCCAACTCGACTTACACCCCTCCAAGAAACCACCGCGCAGCCACATCCTCAAAGCTCTTTAGCGTTCGCTGTCTTCGTGCGTCCCATCTTCGCTCCGTCCTTCATCCTGCTCGCCTTCTTCGCATCGGCCGCCTTTTGCATCCTCTCCTTCCTCGCTGCTGCAGTCCGCAGCTTTTTCTCCTCCTTTCTCTGCAGCGCCGCCTGAGCATCTGCCTTCGCCTCAGGGGATGGCTCTCCTTTAATATCTAGTTTTCCACCAGCAAAGTCCGCATACGACCGCTCTTCGCCAGGATCGTCCTCGACTGGTGCCGTGGGGAGCGACTGGTGTGGAGGCGCAGGCTGGGGAGGAATGGGATCTGTTGATTGGCGGTACTGGCGTGGCTTCCGTGCAGGAGTGGGGTATGGGAACTGTCCGTGGGGCGAGGCGGTGGCAGCCCCATTGACGATGAGGGCTGCGCGCTGCGGTTGGATGACTTGCCCTTCGATGGCGGAGACTTTTTCTGGGCTTCGGCGATGGATCGCGCCAATGTCTCAGGAGATTCGTTTTTGAAGGATTGTATTGGAACTCTGTGGAGGAGGTCCGCCGGCACACCCTCGAGCGGGTTTCTTCTTTTCTTCTGGAGGCTCCTCTGTGACCATCCAGCTGACCCGGGCTTGCTAAAACACACATCCACCCACATCAGCTTTCAGATCCGAGAGAGGCGTTGCCCGAAGACGTACTTTGGATTGCGGTTCTTGCGCTGGCTTCGCGATGACCATTGAGGCATTGTGGGCTGCTCGACAGCGCTTGTGCTGGAGCCAGCCATTTGGCCGGCGTCGTGGCTCGGGCCAAATGTATCTAAAAATTGAGCAACCCTCTCTCGAGGATTGCAAGCTTGATGTGGGGTTGTCGCTCCGGTTGGAGCGAGCATGTCCCCCCGACCTGAGTGTTCAGCTCAGCATGATAAATAATCAACAATTTTTTGAGTTTGCTCACCATCTTGTGTTTGATAGTCGGTGGGGTAGGGTTTGACCCGTCGCGCTCGCCTCGTCCCAGGAGTACGTGCTATCACTTCATCAGCATGAATCTACTGACCTGATCTGTAGAACTCACCAACTGATCCCATGGGCCGCTGCGCATCGCGGAAGGGATCTTCCACATCGGGCTCCCCCATGACTCGCTGAGGATGATGGTTGGTGACGGCCGGAATGCCGTCGAAGGTCGACGGTGACGATGCGAAGGTATGCTCATCGCCTGTACGGAAGCCTTCAACGCAGTCAGCGCCGTGTACTTCACGTTCACGGAAGGGACCATCTCACCTGCACTCGCTGTCGGTCTGATGTTGGCGGGTAGGCTGGGCAGTGCGATAGGGAGGGGAGGGGAATAGTGTTGTCGGAATGGCATGGGCATGGCAGTGTGTTCAAGCCCATCGCCTGCGCTGTAGGCCTGTTCGAACGGTGAGTGGATCGACTGGCCGTTCTCTTGCAATGTCCCTAATTTGATTAATTTAGAATCAATCAGCATCATTTCTCGATCCGATCGACGCGATATACTCACCGAAGAATCCACCCAGTCTGGCGGCCCTTGAGATAGGCGGCATGGCGAACGGCGATACAGGATTTGGTGGACTGTTGAGGTTGAAATTGAACGGCGGGGTGAGTGGGATTGGTGAGACGGGGAACGACGGCGCGAAAGGGTACAGAGTCTCTTGGTAGCCAGAGAGCACTATGAAATTGATCGGATATTTGTGCGGCGATCTATATGTATATGGTGATGGTTGAACTCACTTTGGATATACGTCGGCATGCTGTTCAAACTGGGGAAAGATGGTTGGGGTGACGGAAGTTGGGGGTAATGCGGGGTGTATCCTTCGGGAACAGGTACCACTGGCAAAGGATCGCTGTAATGGATGCTACTCATTGTAAGCAGCGCACGAGGGGTCTGGTCCAGTCCTCTGTTGACGAACGTAACATCGTTGACGGGCGGTGGACCTGAAATTCAAACTTTAGTACTCGTCCCTCAACTGAAGCGATGGGCTTACTATCAGATGTACCTGTAGGCTGAAGCATCGGGGCAAACGATGGCGAGGAGGTTGCGATCGGAGTGGGTACAGGCGGCGGCGGTGGAGGTTGGATCGTTGGGAGTGGTCCAAGTGCATGTGCGAGTGTAGAAAAATTGGTTATTGAAGAAGCGATTTGGAGCGCGGATGCGGCAAGGGTGTTTTGATACATGACAAAGAGGGTAAGCAAAGTGGGAGGGCCTTTGTTTTCCATAACCTGATATATAGATATCGTGGAGACCGCGTGTCCAACACAGGGTGCACACACACGCAAGTACGCGCAAACCGTCATTGTGTTTCTGACTCGGTCCTAACCCCAAACTTGGTTTATTTTACCTTCTTATGTCCACGGAAAACAATGGCGCGTCGGTGAGGGACCACTTCGGGCACGCAGCGTAACCGCAGACGGTATAATGCCGCCGGTCAAAGGAGGTCAGCAAGCGCAATCAATCATCTTTGTTCAATATGACTGTCAAGGGAAGTGCTTCTTTGCGCTTTATTCTCCTCATGGCTGATGCGCTTTATGACTATCTTTTGCGATTTCGTAGGCTTTTTTTTGTCGAACATGAGTTTTCCCCAACGAAACATTACTTGTAACTGGGAAAAATCCGACCGCTCATGAAATCTTCAGTCCCTACTCGTATCATCTTGGGAGACGCCCACAAACCATGAAACAATTATATTCATTGATATCGGGAGCATCGAGGAAGGACGCAGCGCTGGCCTCGTGTGAGCAGAAAGGCAAACAACCTCTTCCAAAAAGGCAATCCATCATAAAATCAATGATGATATTAACGTACAGCTGTCAATCACTGACAGGCGCTCAGACGCTGAACATGCCTTGAGGAGCTTTTTACACTGATACCGGATTTCTTTAAAAGTGATTTCATTTCTAGATTGCATCAAACGGACAATAGTTTGGTCGTGGAGTTGGACTCCCGCTAATCGTGCATTCGACAGTGTGTGGCGCGCAACCGCGAAGGCTCTTCAGTTCCAAAGTAAATATAGTCAAAACATCTCTCAGGAGGGTGAACAACTCACCGTAACGTTACAAGCTCCTAGCGCCTTCTCGAGCGCTCATCACCACACCTCTGCGTCGCTAATAGCATGACAGACGACTCCATTCCCAAGATATCTTTGCAAGCAACGTGGACCTCATGAATCAAACTTCAAGCGTGTGCTGCAGAAGAGTTCAGAAACTAAACAGTACTAAAGCGCAAAATAATGCGGGATACCAGCAAGTCTCATTCCACAGCCCACGTCAGGCTCCCATCGAGATAGCGGACGTCGGTGCTGCAGTCGGATATAGTCTGGTCTGGGAACCATCTAATTTATGGGAATACCAACAGAAACTGTATAGCCCTTTTTGAGGTTCCAATAAGAGCAGAGCTCAGTGGCCATGGAGGCGGGGAAGAGGCGGGGAAGGACGAAGGCATGCCATATAATACGGTATTTGGCTTCGGAGCGCTAGCCAAACAAATGCTGCTCAACGTTCAACGTTCAACGTTCAACGTTCAACTTGAAAGTCTGCGATACGCGAGTATACCCTCTTGACAACCTCCATGTACGAATCTCGATACATCACTGTCTCTGGACCTCTCCGCCGCATGCGTTCCAACTTCCCGGGCCATTTGTAGCTGCATTCTCCTCCAGCTCGTCAGCATGGAACACCTGCACTCTTTCGTGCTTGTTCGATTGCCCACGCCGTCGTGTTGCGCAACCCTAAGCATATGCATCAGCACCAGCCTTTCACCCAGGTCAGTCGTCCAATCGTTCTGAACATTAGCATCATCTCTCCATCAACTCGTTTGCATTCAACCCTTCGTACAGACCAGCGCTCCTTGCCTCTAAATCCAGCGTCAATATCGCTGCCCTCTGCTCGACCACCCAACTGTACTGTATATAGCATGCACGCACCTTTGCTTGCGCATACACGCGCTTCCGCTGTCATCTGGATCACGGAAATCTTGCCCCTCCACTTGGTTCTCAGTGCTCAAGCGCTCAAGCTCTAGCGCTGAGGTATGTATAGATAACTCTTGTCCTTTTTTCGTTGTGTTCCTGCTAAGCTCTGTTCATAGAATCCCTTTTCGTCGTGTCTAATCTAGTCCAGTGTTTCCTCTTTACTCCCCCCACATACTTTCGAGCTCGTTATCTCGTCATGCTCCATGCATCACTGTTCTATGTGGTCACGTAGAGCCAAGCTTAACTAGTAAGTCATCCAACCACTCAAGACGTTCGCGTCGTCCATTCATCCGCTCACCCGCAAGCCCTCCTACAGCGCCCCTAGGACATTCCTCACCTAACTCAAGATGCCTTTTGTCGGCACCTATTACTTCCAGTGTCCAGCGCAGTAATCCTCGTCTGCGCATACATGCACCATCCGCCGTCGCCATGGCCGTGTCCATGTTCAGTCTCGTCGCTCCGCTGACGAGATCCTCATTCCGTCCAGCCTACGTCGCTTCATCCACCCTCTTCTCGTTCTCTGGCATCTACTACACCACGTCGCATGGTATCTGGTCCTCCCTCCTTCAAATTCTTCCCCTTCTTTTGGGATCGACTCATAAGTATACCGGCCTGTCTAATAACTGCACACCAGCAAGAACAACGGCCTACGCGCTGACTCTGGCGGTCTGGAATGGGATGGGATGGGATGGGATGGGATGGGATGGAAATATGCGTATGGACTGGAGTGGATGAATCTGAGGCAGAGGTACGAGGTGTTCATGAATTCTCCTCTCCCCCACGTCCGCTTATTATAACTTCCGATATATATATTTTCTTTTGCGCATAGGTCATTTTCGGGCCTCGGTTCTTGCGCTTCGCACGTAATCACGCTGGCTGTTCAGGGACATTGCGAACCAGCGTGAATGATTATACGCTGCGAGAGCGCGTTGTAATCCACTGCGAATGGTACGATCCCTACCAGTGTCAAGAGGCTCTCGTATACTTACGCGATCCTCAGATGGCGACCGCATCGGACGCCCCGTACGCGTCTTCGTCTTTCTAACTTACTCATTTTCTCGCCTCGTTAACTAGTGCCGAAGTATCATTTCTCATTTTCTGTGACTGGTCCGAGGTGCGTCCACGTTTTCGGTTATATGCTCTACCTCACAGCTCGTTAGTCAGATCCTTGATTTTTCTGAATACATAGCAAATACGGCACGTATCATAATCCGCCTGGATAGCGAAAAGACGAGAGCCGGATGGGATGGACTTTAGAGAATGGTGCACTTCTTTTCTCTTTCTCTTTCTATTCCTCTTTCTATTTCTCCCTCTATTCCTCATTTCTACTTGTGCAGACTGTCACCCTCATCACATTGAATAATTCTTCCTGCGCCCGCCTTGCGCATAAGCTGATTAATCTCACCCGCACCCGTAGCGCGTAGCCTGAGTTCGTCAGAACTGTTACCAGGTGCACAAATGCGCCATCTGGTAGCATACTGCACGCGGAGGGCGTGGGTATGTTATTGATGCTGGGTGTTCGAGGTTGGGAGTATGTCAGGATAGGTGGCGGAAGCTTGCACGAAGCTGAATGACTGGCCGTGGTTTATCAGCAGAGGGAGGCCATGGTGCAGTTGAAGATGCGAGTGTGGTGGTTGCATCCGCTGTTCTTTTTTTGGATATGCTCTTCACTTGTTCTCTCTGGTCTCTTCGCAAGGCACACGCCCACTGTGTGAAATTGTCTACTTCGAGTATCCCAACTCACGCGCGGACTCCGTTGAGCACTTTCTTTCTCCACTAGCAGCGGAACTGTCAATGTACTACTGCGAAGCCATTTTTACTCCCTCTGGTATGGTTACTTCGCATTATGTGGTGAGATGTGTATGTGACTAACTCCCTTGCTCGATGATTGTCCTTTCCAATCTTCAAAAATCTTGGTGCTATTTCTGTCTATCTCTTTCTCACATTTCTTCGTATGTATCTAGCGGTCATAAGAACGTTTTTAAGATCAGATTTGCCCAATCGCACAGGTATCTTCCCTTGTTGATCCAACATTGAGGGGAGGAAATAATTTCTATTCAGATCGACGGGTATCTGAATAAGTAATCAAAATGATTCCAAATATTAGCATTGAAACCAAACACTAAATTCGAATTACAATATTGTCAACGTACCCCCTTCTGCTGTGTCAAGGAGCTAATAGGTGACGCAACCACTGAGTGCGAAAAAAAAACCACCACCTAAAGTCCAGCAAGTCAATGACCATGTTCAATTGCTCATACAGGAAGGCTTGATAGCATACGCTTTTTCATTTCAAGCTCCTTCGTATCTTCAAAAACTGTCTCAATTCCTCGTCGCAATCTGTCAGGAACTCATGCGTAACTTACCTTCATCGACTGGTAAAGGGGCAGCGACGGTAAGTGCTGCTATGGCCAGCAGAACAAAGACTTTAACTATGAGATGCATGGTGAACGAAGTCAACTGGGGGCGGAAGCAGGTTTGCAATGTGTATTCTGTCAAGAGCTCTCTTTGAATTTATGCAGTCTCAGTCCATCGAATTCGAAGATCAACTGTATCGTGCATTTGTGTATAGCTTTCGAAGAATGGTTCCGTTGATCATCAGTTGTGATTCTTACTTTTTCCGTTCTTGCAGGACTTCAAAAAATCCATTCTTGGACTGGGAAACGAGCGGGAGTACCACTGAGGGACATCAATGTTCCTCCATTAGGGCCGTCAGAGGCAGATCTTTGAATGATTAGGAACTGTAGGGAAAGTTAGGAATATACGCGGTCAGATGCGGAGTTCTTGATGCTGCGGCTATCTTAGATATCGTGTGCCAGGGAAGCAGTTCCCGCGAGCAATAGACGGCACTAGAATAGCGGGCCTGAGTAGCAGATAAGAAAGATGGTCTTGAGACCATATTTGCCTATTCACAGTAATCGGCACTGCTCTTTATGACCATGTGAGGTGTAGAGCTCTAGCATAGCAAGGTGTACGCGCTACAATACTCGTGTCGAGTTGCACATCATTTTCTGTGCGGCATTCGTTGCGGATTAAAATTTATATCGAATTACGGGTGATGTCAAAGAAGGGATGGACTTTTGGTGAAGAAAAGGAACGGGGGCTAAGAACACAACCGAGAGTTCGAAACGCTACACGGACCAACAATCGTTCAGCGAAACGCTTAAACCGCTCAACCAAAGTTCCAACTCACCAACGAAAGACAACATGTAGATTAGATCGCAGGGACGACGGAAGACCCGACCCCCTCACTCGCAGTGCCCTGCCGTCTTTTCCCATGCTTCTTTTTCTTCTTCCCTCTCCGCCTCGTCGTCCTCAACGCCATGTTCGACCTCAGTCTCTCCCTCCTCGCCCATCTCCTGCGCGACTAGCGGGCGCTGCCGACAGCGATGGGGGGCTGGTGCTGGATGTCGAGGTGACGCGAGCAGGAACGAGATCAGCATGCGGCGCAGCCTCAGTAGTATGCGGTGGATAACATCATCTGAGATAGACATGAAGTGAACATAAATGCGTCGAACGCGGCTCAAATTTGACGAACAAAAATATCAAGGAGAACGCCAGGGACCAAACGAAGAAAAAAAAAAAAGAAAAAATCATGTAGAGTCGCCAACGACGCGGGCAGCATCTACTACAGCGTCAACTCTCTTTCAAGCTCAGCCAACCACGCACAACCAAATGTCTATCATGCAAGGCTTGCACTCAATGCTCGACACGATAGATAGGCACGCGCATGAAGGGAAAGCATAGCGAGGTGGCTGAGGCGAGGGGTCGCAGCCAGAGGAACGAACCAAGTAATTGACTATAACACCGGATTGAGCCAGCATAAGAAATGGAAAGGAATGCACACCCCTAAGAACAACCCACTTGTTCCTCGGATTCATCGTACCCTATGAATATCGTAGTTAGTGAACGGACCGACATTCAAATTCTTCACATACCCTCGAGATACAGACGAACCTGACTCATTAATCAATATAGAGTACAACGATGCATGAAGCACACGAAGCAGGAAGCAAGAAGGTCAATAGTGAGACATGGAATGCATCAGAAACACCACCCCACTTGATCAACGAACAGCGCAGCGCAGCGTGCAATTATCGATCAATTCAACACATGCACCCGTCCGCCAGCGCCGATCACCGTCTGGCTCTAGCAGAGACGAATGCATGAACACCATAAACCATACGCTGCGCATGCGTGATTGCGAAGAATAGAAGTGGCGTAGACAAGAGACCACAAAACGGCTGGGCTGGGCTAGGGTCGAAATCAGATGCTCATCCCGTCCAAGCATCATCAACCACACAAGTGCAAGCCTTGCCGGATCCTACACCGCACACACCGCGCCCCAAAGTCGAAAATTGGGCGCCGCCAGGCAGGCGGAGGAAAGTTATGGACCACGCGAAGTCGGTGGTTGAGAGATGTCGAACAGGATACGAGCAGATGAGAAAGTTCCGAAGCACGGATCCATATATAAATTGAAAGCATCCACACACCAACCACGTCTCACAGAGTCGAGCCACCTATCCATCCTTAGCCCATCTCCCAACATCAATATCCCACCTCCCAACATCATCGACCATCGAATGCCCAATTACCCAACCACGCCACACTTGCACCATTGGAAACTCGCACCCAATGCCGAACCCCAATTCCGACGAAATCAGGACCGCAGCGTGCGAGAGAGATCAACAGGCATGGCGCGGTCGGGAGGGAGGATGTTCTACACTGTACGCGAGACGGGTCGAGGTGATATTCGGAGCGAAAAAGAAACAGAAAGAGAAGTAGAGACAGAAGTAGAGAGGAGGCGCACCCCTATCCGAATTCATCCCAGAGCGGGCCACGATACGCGCTCTTCGATTCGAGGATCTAGAAAACGAACTGTCAAAAGCTGTGCATGTATCCGAAGAATACGGCGAACTTAGCGCCTTCGAAAGTCATATAACGCACCAAAGTTGACGCAGCAATTAGTGCGACAAAACGACCATATCTTCAGGCCATCCGAGGCACCTCTATCCAAAGATTCCGAATAAGCACACTTCAAGCATGACGCGTGAGAGTCTAGAGAACAACTCACTGTTCCCAGGTGCCGCTGCTGCTCAGAGTCGTTCATATCCGTTCGCTGTATCCAAACAGAAAATATCCATCGAATATCAGCGAACGACGTCAGAGCCGAGCCAAGTGCTAGCAACGACCTACGCGTAAAGCTGCCGAATTCAGAACGAGAGCGGATGAGAGAGAAAGAACGAAGAACATTCACGCACCTCTGCATCGTCGAACCATGCGCATATATCTAGCCCAAACCCTCGAAATATGTGCACACGCCCATTGATCTTGGACAATCGATCCGAAGTCTAACCCGAGACTGACTTCGTGGGAGAGGCGAAGGCCAGACGGCATCCAACGCGGATGAAAGGAGGAGGAACGGAGAGGCTAATGCAACGATATATCAACAGAGCGAATACCTTGAAGAGCCAACGAACACGCACCTGAACAGAGTGCCGGGAGGGAGATGACTGTAGAGGTACGCGATGAGGGTGACGGCGGAGGTCCGTGCGCAGATAACGACGCCTGGACGCTAGATGTGCCACGTGCGCAGGGATCGAAGGATGGGCTGGTGCTGGAACTGGAAGGAGGGAGCGCACTGAGCTTGAGGTGTGGTTTGGTGCTCGTTACCCATCGCACGAGCTTCTCGTCCGCATCCCAACTCATCTCATCTCATCAAAATGTATAAACATGCGTTGTCCTTGTGGAGGTGTACGACGTTCTCAGGCCCGACGCTTGACGGAGGAAGCGAGGGAAGTGTAGACGGGATGACGCCCGGAGGGAGGGAGGGACGTAAGGATGGGGAGAAGCTGAAAAGACAGGACGGGGATTCCGTCACCAGAAAGACGACGCTGAAGGAAGGGGAACACATACCTGAGCGGCGGTGTGGGATGGACGGCGTATACGATTGATGTCAAGACGGAGGGGCGTACGTGGGGACTTTGCAGGAGGAGGAACAGCAGCGAGTACGAGCGAGTGAGAGAAGAGTAATCCTCGTTGCGTTTCATTGACTAGCGTCTTGCTTCGCCCTATCCAGTAGACCATCTCGACTTTATCGACTCGGTGGTCTCTCCGTCGATTACAGGATGCTAGAGGGCGTCATTTGTCCTCTACCTCTCGTTTCCTCCTCTACTGTTCATTCGGCCACTGCAGTACACACGTTTCTTCTGCAATCTACTTACGGTATAGATTCCGCCATCGTGGCGCACCTCCCGCACCTGGTTGTGAACTCTTACATGATTCGCTCCACGGGCTCGCCTCCATCCGAGTCGCCTCTATGCTCTTCTCAGCGACTCCTACTTACACCTCGACTACCAGCCAATGTCCCACGGTGAGTCTCTAGGTGGCGACATGACACGAGTACGTACATCGCTCTGCGTTTCTCTGCCTTTTGCTAACACCATTCTAGGATCTGACGAACAAGCGGCGAGATCCGATTCAGAGACGTGGGGCGTACTGTAACGTCTGAAAAGATCTATGAACCTAGCGCTTTCGAAAGTCAGATAACGCACCAGAGTTCAGGGAGAGACTGAGTGATAACTCACAAAACGAGAACGTCCTCAGGGCAATCGATGCGGTCTAGATCTGAAGTTTAGAACTAGATATACCGAAAATTTGACGCTCAGTAGAAAACCCACCATCTCTGTCGCTGCTCCATCACTCACGAGCCCGCTGTATCCCAACAACCAATATCCCACCGAAATATCAGCAGATGACAAGTGTAGGTCCATCACCATCCTACACATAATGCAGCCAGATTCAGAATGAGATCATGCGAAGGGAGAAGGAACGAATGACACCCGCGCACCTCCGAATTGTTGAATGCACACATACTTCCATCCCAGAGCCCCGAATTATGTACGCCCGCCTTTGCGAACAGCCTGGGGACAACAGCCCGAGACTGACTTTGGAGAGGGGAGAAGACAAGGCAGTATCCGATGGGGTGGGAAGGAAGAGGAACGGCATGGCTAAAAGTGACGGGATGAGGAAGTATGGACGAGCTGAGGGCAGGAACGCATACCTGAGTGCGGAGCGCGGTTAGGGGATGGGAAACGACACAGGAGGTAAGCGCAATTGAGACGACGGCGGAGGTTCATGTATGCATTGGTGCTGGCGCCTATATGGGGAGGGTACAGAGGGGAGGGAGGTTTTGTCGCCGGAAGGCGAGGTATGGACACGCGTAGGTGGCGGAGGATCTTCGCATACAGCTAGGTGGGTGGAAAGATGCCTGTTAGATAGAAAGTAGAGCCGTCAGCAGGGAGATGAATGGCCTTTGGACATATTATACCATGAAACGCCAGCGCACCTTGCCATGTGAGCCTCGCATCAGCCTCTCATCTTATCCAAGCATCTAGCTGTGGGGCTGTGATAACTCGTTAGGCTTGAGGGTACGATGGAAGGAAGAGTAGAAGGCTCAGCGCTCAGCGCTCAGGCCTCAGGCGCCGTGGGCCTGCGAATCTGCGCACGGAACGTTGACGTAGATGTCGCAATGTGTTCAGGCGCCAGCGTGATTGCAGTACATACATAGGTGAAGCATTGAAGTTTGGGTACGCACAACAGGACGTAGTAACAGCAATGCAGAGAGTGTGCAAGCACGTTCCAGGCCAACAAACAGGAGGGATACAGCCATGGCCCAGAAATGCGGTGAGGCCTGTAGAGGACGACACGTCGATAACGGAGGTTCCTCGTGCATGCAGAGAGAAGGGGGGAGGGTATAGGGAAGCGGGCGATCGAAAAGTTCTCGACAAGGGGAAGCATACGGCGGATTTCGGCTCATTGTTTGTTTGGCACCCGCCTCGAGATCAAATATCGCATAGGATCTATCTGATTCAACCCTCGATACTGGACGCATCCTCCTCTCCCTGGCACATATACCTGACTTGTCTTTACATTCCTCCGGACGATCAACCGCGCCTTCATAACTTTAAAGCTCTCCAGGATCTCTTTCTTCGTGCATGCCATTTTCGCTCCGCCCTTCGTACTCGCTTTCTTCGCATCAGTTCCCTCTCCTCCCTCTCTGCTGCATTCTGCAGCTTCTTCTCCTCCATTGTCGCCTTCTTTACCTTGGCGGAGGCGATGGCGATGTCAGCAAGGCATCTTCGCGTATCAGAAGGATTTCCACTGGCGAACCTCCCGTAGCTTTGCGCTTTGGGGAGTTCTGCTTGGGAGATGTATACTGCGCCTCAGAGGACGTTGCTCGTGGGGGAGAATCAGACCTTTGGAATGATGGAATGTAGATGATGGAATGGAGTTGTCGCCGGGCACAGGTAGGATGCGAATGAGAGACTTGCTCCTCGATGGCAGAGACACTCATTTGGGAGGCAAGCGGTATCCCTGTTGCGCGGGCGATGGATCCTGTGGCCACGTATGACTTGGATAGAGAGCGATGGATTTGTGTGGAGGTCCGCCATACCCTCGAACGGGCCCACCAGGGACCATCCAGACACTCCGGGTGTCCTATAATGCACATTCATCCACCCACATCAGCTTCCAGCTCCGCGAGAGGCATCGCCTTAAAACATACTTTGGATCCCAAATTTTCGGTTTCTGGATGAGCGCAAAGTTCTTATAGGCTGCTCGACAGTGCTTGACATGTACATTTGTGCTAGAGCAAGCCATTTAGCTGCCGTCGCGGCTGGGACCAAATGTATCTTTAAATGGTGCCTCTCTCGGGGTTTTCTTGCTTGATGTTGGGACACCGCTCCGCTTGGAGTGAGTGGATGTCCACGACCTAAATGTTTGGATGAATGCAGAATCTTGCATTTGATAGTCGTTGGGGTACCGTGCTCGCATCGACCCCAGAATACACGGTATCACTTGTTCAGCAGCGATTTACTAACCTGATCTACAGAACTCACGAAATAATTCATAGGTGTCGAGGAAGGGAGGTTTTATGTGTCAACGTACATCATTTAGAGCGCTCAGAGAAGACGCCAAAAACTCAGGACCTGACTTCCTATCACCGCCCACAATCTCGTCCGTCCTTCAGCCTGTCCGAGGTTTTTCGCCACTCGGAGAGAAATTTTCTCGTCAGTCCTATTCTTGCTTTATTCTTCATCACATCTCAACGTCTTAACTTTCAAGTTAAGCATCCAAAATTCCTCAGCGCTCAGCTTCGCATGCTACTCATGTCATCTAAACGTCTCGATCCTCGATTTCTCTGCATCAGGGCTCGATCTATCAACTTCAAGGCGTCAATGTACAAGAATTGTCAACGTTTGCAAGCCCCCCCGCTTCATGTCATCCGAGGGACGTTTGGACGTTCGGGGAATATCTATGCGTATGACTCTCGTCTTTCCTCTTGCTCGTCCCACTGTATTAGGTGCTTTGGTTCCATAAAGTATACGTTCCCTTTTCGTTCCATGTTTCCATCGTTAATTCACAGCTGAAGCTTGATGTTTTGAAGCTTTGAAATTTACAGGCGCGTCTTCCGGACGCATTTGTTTATCAAGTCTTTCAACGGCTTACTTACGATCTCGTTATCGTTCAGTCTCCCTGGTTATGCACCCTTGATGGTCTCTGATCCTCGGGAACTGTCTTGTCGACCATCCTCTCATTCCTCTCTCTCACCTACATGATACATAAGGGGTGTTCGAAGCTCGAGAGGAGGGACGTAGAAGCCCTCAAAAATGCGCGACTTGCTATATCGTGAGTTTTTGATTTCTTAAACCTGTTTTCCGTATGCATGTTCAGTTCTGTTATTCGCACGGCCACGTTGATTATCTTCACGTAGCTCGCACTATTTGGCGCCCCTCTATTGAACCAAATTTGCGTGCTTTCGTCACTATCCTCAGACCTGTATTTTCAGCGGGGAAAGGTGGGTTGGTTGGCGGTCTCGATGGACTCCGTGAATTGATTTACCCATCTCATTCTTACTGGGGAGACGTCGTTTACTTGCAACGTGCCGCTAATCGGTAGGTAATTTCTTCCTTTCTATTTTAGATTCGCGGTTTTCCTGAAGAGCACCTAGATAGCCCTTTGCCAACGATACGTATCGCGGATCCCCCGATTACTTCCTCAAGAATGCGCGTTCTTTTCGATATCATAATGGGGATCGTCCAATGTGCGTCAACTCCATGTTTGCATAATACAACAGAATGTGTGGTATAGATATGAACGAGAAATAGAATATTTTATTTGAGCATAGACACATATAGCGTGCTAATCGAAGCTAATTTTCGGTGGTGTGCAAACGGGCGTCGAGTGTTTAGGATGCGTTAATCATTTGTCTTTGCGCCCGAGTCTACTTCGATATCCTTGTTCAAAAGCCAATAATGTAGAATCGAAAATTTATATTCAAATCGCATTTAAGAAATGTTCAATTGGCCAGAGCGATAACAGAGTTCGAAAGCACAAATCAAAGCAAAATCAAACTGAAAGTGAGAAACCGGCAATGATGTCCAAATATAGTAACTCCCACGATGTTCAGGGCCACGTAGCCTTTCCATCCGGATCCCCGCGTCGTGCGTCCTCTCCACATCCACCCGATAACGCATTTTCCTCTCCCATCCTCCTTCAACATATCTTTATAAACCTCCAGACGACTATCGCGCAACCGCAACCTCAAATCTCTCGAATATCCGCTTTCTTCGTGCGTGCCGTCTTCGCTCCATCCTTTTTCGTACTCGCCTTTTTGGCATCGGCCGCCTTCCGCATCCTCTCCTCCCTCGCTGCTGCATACTTTTGCTTTCTCTCCTCCTTTCTTTGCAGTGCTACCTCAGTCTCCATATCGGGATTCGCTCCAGCGTGTTTCGCGTAAACCCGGACTTTGGAAGGTTCATCCTCGACTGGCGCTGTATAGCCAGATTGATATGGCGGCGCTTGGCGTGCAGAAGTTGTTGATCTGCGGGACTTGCATGGCTTCCGTGGGGGAGCTGAGGGATTCAAGCTGCCCTCGGGGCGAGGCAGTGGCGGCCCAGTTGAGGATGAGGGCCGCGCGCTGCGGTTGGATGACTTGCCCTTCGATAGCGAAGACTTGGCTTGGGCTTCGGCGATCGTTCGCGCCAACGTCTCGGGGGATTCATTTGCGAAAGACCGCGCCGGTTCTCTTTTGAGGTCGTCCATCGTCAGACCCTTGAGCGGGTTCTCCTCTTGCACCCGGACGCTCGTTAACGCCCATCCAGCCGACCCGGGGACACTATAACGCACATCCACCCACATCAGCTTCCAGATCCGAGAGAGGCGTTGCCCGAATACGTACTTTGGATCCCAAATTTTGCATGTACTGCGATATGATCGCTCAGGTATCTCTATGGTGGGCTGCTCGACAGCGCTTGTGCTGGAGCCAGCCATTTGGCCGGCGTCGTGGCTGGGGCCAAATGTATTAGTTTTTGGCGCAACCCTCTTTCGAGGATTGCGAGCTTGATGTGGGGTCGCCGCTCCGGTTGGAGCGAGCGGCTGCCCTCGACCTGAATGTCAGATCAGCTCAACGAAGCAGAATGGGTTCGTAAATATGCTTACTATCTCTTGTTTGATAGTTGTTGGGGTATGGTGTACTCCGTCGCGCTCGCCTCATCCCAGGAGTACGCACTATCGCTTCATTGTCAGCGGGAACCTACTGACCTGCTCTGTAGAACTTACCGACTGATCCCGTGGCCCGCTGCTCATCGCGGAAGGCATCTTCCATGTCGAACGCCCCCATAACGCGTTGAGGACGACGGTTGGCGACAGCCGGAATGTCGTCGAAGGTCGACGGTGACGATTCCAAGGCGCGGCCGTCGTCTGTACAGATGAGTTCGGCCTGATCAGTGCTGCACGCTTCACAAGCAGGAAGAACTCACCTCGACACGCTGCCGAGCTGTTGATGGCACTCAGAACAGGAAGCGCGATGGGGAGGGGAGGGGAGTCGTAGCCCTGGGTAGCCTCGCCTTCAGTTGTGGGCCAATTCAGGAAGGTCGAGGCGGACGGTGAGTACGTTGATTGTCCAGTCTGCTGGAATGCCACTGTTTTGATGAATTCAGAATCAATTAGTGTCATTTCTTTAAGATCAAGATTAATCACTCACTCGATAACCCTCCCAGTCTGCTCGTCCTTGATATCGGTGCCACTGTGAATGCCGATGAGGATGGGACTGGGGTATAAATAGGCTGTTGGACGGTAAAATGTGGCGGAGCATTGAGAGCGAATGGCGGGGCGAGCGGGATGTGGGATAACGGGGGATATGGGTATAGAGTGCTACAATATGTGGTGAGGTCGGCGATCTCAATGACATTCAAGGCTATTGATCAATTAGCAGTTTGTGTGATTATCTGGACATTTCAACGAATGAACTCACGTTGAAAGTGTAATGAGGCATCTGCGGATAGCCTCTGTTCGATGTTGTGCTCAGCAGCGAGGCCCACGAAGGGATCGCCATCGCTACTCGCAGACGGCGAGCCGTAAGGCTGGTCCTGGTCTCCACTCGTGAAGGTGATATCGTCGAAGACTGGATCTAAGTAGACACGTTCAACATTCAGCTTCCGTTCCTCAATGGTGATAGACATGGTGAGCTTACTATACGATAAATCCATCGCTTGAGATGGTTGGTTGGACAAAGGCCCAATGGTCGCTATTGGAATGGATGGGACCTCTGGGAGAGGCCCAAGCGCGTCCGCAAGTGACAAAAATCCTGGAATGGGAAAATTCATTTGGAAGGTGTATGCGGGGAGGGAGTTTCGACACAAGAAGGGTAAGCAAAAGTGGGAGTGCCTTTGTTTTCCCAAACCCTCATATATAGACGACGCGGAGATCGCGTGTCCAACACAGCATACACACACACAAGTACGCGCACAAACCCTCATTGTATTTCTGACTCAATCTTAGCCATAAACTAGGTTCGTTTTAGCTTCTTATGTCCACGGAAAACAATGGCGCGTCGGCGAGGGACCACGTCGGGCACGCAGCGTAACCGCAGTCGGTATAATGCCGCCGGAAAGGTTAGTCATGGCGCGCAATCAATGATATTTGTTTGAACGCTTTATCCAGGGAACTGCTTCTTTGCGCTTTTTTCTCCTCGAGGCTGATGCGTTTGATGAATGCCTTTCAGGTGTTTTTTTCGCCTCTAATGCTCCCATAATTCCACCCCGGCGGAAGCCTTACTCATCCTTGGGAAACAATCACGAAACGCAATCCGATTCGATTCATTAACATCCGGGGAAACGAGGATGGCCACAGCACCGGCCTCGTGTCCGCAGAGAGGCAAACAATTCTTCCAATAAGGCAATCCATCATAAAATAACTGATGATAACGTATATCTGTCAATCACTGACATGTACAGGCGCTGAGACGCTGATCATGCCTGAGGAGCTTTCTACTGATACCGGATTTCTTTAAAAGTGAGTTCGTTCGAAGAGTACATGACAGAAACATTAGTGCGTTGCAATGTACTCTACTTTTACATTGAACCCGACGTGAAGATAGTGGGTGATTCAAATTGTGGAGTGAAACTTCCACTAATCGTCCGTTTTGATCACTAGTGCACCTCGGTAGCTGTCATCCCAATATGTGCTGCATTTGCATTATTTCTCATATCCACCCTCATCTGCTTATCTATCTGATATCACGGCGCCGTTCAGGTCTGCTCGCCCATGACCTTCGCGTTTAAATAGACAGCGCAAGGGAGTGGATGTTGGGCAACATGATTCGCTTCAAGATCTTCGTTATAACCAGCGATCGGGGGGTGATTAGTATTGTTTCTTCGGCACTTCCTTATGACCCTGTGAGGTGTAGAGCCATCCTCACCGAGATCTCGCAACAAGTTTAAATATGGCTTTAGGATCTAGCAGGGGCTGGAAAGACGGCGATTTGTAAAAACATCGCCGATACCTTTCTCGCTGCATTTTATTCTTTTTTTGGGCATTTAGCCGCTGCGCGCCAGCGCTCCAGGTCCATTCCAGAGACATATAATTCTCTCCGAACAGCTATCGAGAATCTTTCATCGCTCTCTGACGTCTCGCTACCAATCCTCTTCTGTTCTGCGAAATTTCTAACCTGCTCAGCCATAATTGTGGATGGTATCGATGAATGTGGTCCAGGCGACCAATCACATAAGGTGCGACTCAACCTATTAGGAGGTGCGAGACCTTTGAAATTGTTGTTTCGCAGAGTGCATGAGAATATGAACAGTGGGATCCGTAGGTTGGGCGAACGCGCGAGTGGAAGTTCTGGGCATAGCGGGGAAGCAGAGGCTCAGTTGAAGGCAGGTAATAATACTAGTAGCATTCAGAAATATTGGCACATTGTGATGGCAAGAGTAGCATCGGAGCATTTGAAGGCACCTGTTTGTAAAAGTATGCAGAAGTGGGTATACGCCCCCCTTTTTCCGCACAGCGCGACGACGGATACAGGCCATGTCAAAGAGCGAGGACTTGAGGTAGCAGGAAGTCGTAGTGCCGTTCTTCGATCCCATGCGACGCGGACAAACGGGACAAGGTACGAATATATGACGAAGAGGGCGCGACGCAGAGCGCTCGAAAGGACGACGAGCGCCAAGCACTTAGCAAGCGCTCAGCGCTAAGCACAACCTCCGAAGATGGACAAACACATTTTTGTCTGCATGAGGGAGACGAAACGGCGTGAGCAGAAAAGAGTCGACGCCGGTCACGTGCTTAGATGCATCTAGCGAGGAAAGGAAGAGCACCCGAGGTGGGGGAAAAGACGATACGAGTCTATAGTGGGGAGGAAGAATGTATCAAGCCATTAACAAACACATGAAAGGTTCCGTCACTAACCAAGGGTCCAACGAGTCCATACGGTCTTGCGACATACTCAAATCCACCGCTCCTTCAATGAAGTTATTGCTCCTCACGCCCGCTATTTCAAGATCGATACAAGACGCACAAGGATATGCGCTCCGGTGACGAGTACACGGCAGTCTAACCTTCAATTGCGCCCACAACATGGAAGGTGAACTTATGCAGGCCTGAATCCTGAACCCCGACATCATACGAATGGGCAGAGAGATGACACGATAGAAACTTGCTCATACCCAGACGATGATAGCGCCGAAAGGAGACCTAGGAAGGATGAGCGGGGATGAAGGAGTAGGGAAATGGCGGCGGCTGCGGATGGGATGATGACGTGGAGAGGTGGGAGACGACAGCACGTTGAAGACGCGGATTGTAACGGTTCCTGATTAGATAGTTCATTTACTTACATGTTCCGTTGCTGGCATCATTAAGCGATGCCAGTATATATACCTCGCTACTTACCTTTGATACGAGAGCTTTTACTTTATTCACCCCACGTTAGGACCACCAATATATATTGAGTGCTAGTTCTATCCGGGTGATCTAAGGGCTCTACTTAAACGGAACGCGCGACGCGTTTCACTTTTTTGAACTACAATCATATAATTGGTTGTACTACCTAGCTAACAAGCTACATATAAAAAGAAATAAAAAACCTCAAATAAAAATCAAACTACACAGACGAGACAAGATGTCGTCTACCGGAAACTTTCCAAGTAATTCCGAGAGCATGTACGCTTCGACGCAGTCACGTAGCGCGAGCGAACAAGCTCAACCGCCAGCTGAGCATGGCTATGAAGCCCGGGCTGGCACCACTGCCACGTCACGCTCGCCGGGTGCGAGCATTCGAAGCAGTGAACACACGATGACTCCCCAGACAAGAGCGGGAAGTCGCACAGCTGATTATCCGGCTGAAGGATACGAGCATAGCCGCTCTGAGGCTCCATCCGAAATATCCGTACCTTATCGGACTCCCGAGATGGACCGACGACACACGCCGCGGGCCGGCGCCAATGAGGCTATGCGTCAATACGGATTGGGAACAAATATTCCCATCGTGCCTTTCAATACGTTCTTGGCACAAAAGCTTATGCTATTTTGGGCAGACTTCACGGAAGCGGAAGTGCCTATAGATAGACGCTCCGAACTGGTAGCCGAAGCGCTGTCGAGCACGATCCTGGCGCGCGGCGCTAAAGGGCTAGGACCAGGGAATGCCAATGACGAGATGTACGTTTCATCAGTAATGAAGCGTGTTGGACTCTGTGTTCAATTCTATATGGATATGACACATCGAGGTGATAACAGGGGCGTATATGCTCCTACCCCGAGAACTACATAGAATTAGTTCATCGACAAATAAATACTCGCCGATCTGAATCAGCGAGTGAAATACATGCGCCTATACCGCGGGCGCCTATCAACACATCAATCGGATCGCCGCATGATCAAAGTGAGCGCGCATCAATTGAGTACGTAGGATCGACTCAAGCGCCTTCCGTTAATGTGGGATCTAAAGACACAGAATTATCGAGATCTGTTAATTCTAAAATGTTAAATGAGTACCACGCTGCGGGGCTTGACGAAAGTTATGAGAACCAATCCCCAAAGCAATATAATAATACATCTGTGAGATTTTCAACTATACCTCCACCAGTTGTAAAAGAAGAACCAATTCCCTCGTATATACCGAGAGATGGGATAGTATGATAAATGAAGGTGCTCAATATTATATACATCATGGATTCATTTCGCGAAATAAACTACTGGAACTTGCCGGACGGTATAGAATACCCGGTACATCACGAATTGGAATAGCAAATGATATGCAGGACCGAGCTGTTTTGCAACAGATACGGGACAGGGACATTGAAGTTACTGGTCGGACAAATTACTCAGACCAAGGAATTCGATGGAATGGGAATGATGTAATTGATGTTATGCGTGAATTGTTCATAAATCATCAAGTTCGCGAGCAAGAATCACATAGTAATGTGAATCAAGGAAGTCAACATGGGCAAGTTGCAGGAGCGCCTAATCCTGGAGACCCTGGAGGACCAGGTGATGATGATGACAAAGGCGAACCAGACCCAAATCGACGAAATAATGATCACAGAGATAAACGTGATCAAGATAAAGACAAGGGAAAAAATAAAAATCCTTCACAAGAAATAAAGGCGCCTATACCTTGGGAGGTGCCTCGCCAAAGTAGGGATAATGATTCCGGTTTTTGGAACAAATCAGTTAGAAATCGGCCGTCACTAAAGACAGCAATACATGACGTGCAAGATCGCTATCGACACGATATGCATGAGCGCTTAATTAATATAATCCGTGATCATTGCGGAACTAAGCGTATATTTGGAGGAGAAAAGGATAGGCCTAAGCCTCCTGATATGAAGGATCTTGTTAAATACAAAGGAGATGACAAGATGAAAGTCCTAGAAACCTGGGTAACAGATGTATCTATTTACTTTGCACTTGCAAATTTAAGTGGACTAGAGAAAGATGAAGCACGAGTTTATACAGTAACCTCTTGGTTGAAGGGAAGGCTCATAGCTTTCTTAAACACCATGTCTTTGGACAGAACCGAACCAAGGTTCATTGGACCTTTGAGGAAGTGGTTACAGCATTGTATGATCGATTCATCCTTGCCTCAGTTACGCAAGATGCACGTACCTTGTTTGAAAAAGCAAGATACAACACAGAGACTGGAATACAGGGACTTTATGATAAGATCTGTGATATTTCAGAGACTATGCTCGATCATCCAGATCGCTATACATTGGCAGATAGATTCATCCGTGCAATCCCATCAGATTGGCGTAAAGAGTTATTTAACCGTGACTTCACGCCTGAAATGAATACAATTGAGGAACTTGTGGAAGAAGCCAAATCTATAGAGGCTGCTGAGCGTACCGCACGCCACTATGAGGACAGTGCTCCCTTAGGCGTGTTTACAAATCACAAGAACTCTCAAGCCTTCCGATCAGGAAGACGAAATGATGGACAAGATACGGGTTCACCTCGTGAGCGTGAGCGCGAGCGCAAGAAAGTGACGCAGATGCGTGATAGGCGCCCATCACGACCCTACCATCAACCTCGAAATGTGAACAACATGCCTAGTCGTCCAAAGGTAGAAACAAGGCAACTAGTTGTTCGTAAATCATTCCCTAACGACCGAGGGAATGACGTGAACCGCAAAAATAATGACAAGGCACTTAGCCAAGTTAAATGTTTTGCATGTGGAAAAATGGGACATTATGCACCTGATTGTCCAACTAAGAAGAATCATGGACATAATAGACAAGAGTATGTGCGCGCAGCACATACAACAGCAGGAAATGAAGATAATGATGACTTAGATAATAATCGTCCTATGTCTTCATACTCAGTATCTGATGGCGAAAATGAGAATCAATCAGATGCTTCGCGAGGAGATAGTTCTGATGAAAATCAGCAAAGTGATACAGAATCTGTTAATGTTCCATATGAAAATGACTACTACACTCGAGAGTCAGAGACAGAAAGCCTTTATGGAATGCGAGTTATAGACAATAATGAATCTATGGTACTCGATTTCCATAAAGTGGATGTGAATGATACTATTCAAGCAATGACTGAAGTTACACCTGACATTGAGCAGCAAAAGAAAGTTATAAATGTACAGCGTCGAAGAGGTACATTCAAATCAAGTGGGACACCACGACCACGGCCAGTTACACCGCCGGAACAGAAACTTTGTCTGATAACCTATACTAAGGTCAATGGACAAGAAGCTTGGACACTGTGGGATGCAGGAAGCACTACCACAGCAATAACACCAGTACTTGTTGATATTGCTAAGATAAAAGCTTTTCCACTGCTTGATCCACTTACGATCCAGTTGGGAACAGTTGGAAGTCGTGCAAAGATCACGCATGGTGCTGAAGTTGACATCGGAATGCCTGGTGTTAAAGATAACATATATGTCGATATATGTAACTTAGATCGCTATGATCTAGTAATCGGAACTCCATTCATGCACAAGCATGGAGTTATTCTTGACTTTGGACGGAAAGTAATTACTATAAATGGTAAAGAACTTCCGGCTCTCCCTTATCCAGCAAACATTGAGCCTCAAGTGAATAGAGCGCGGGCCAGTGATCATAGAGCCGAGTGACTACGAAAGCACCAACCTTCTATTGAGGAGGTGGTGGATGAGGATGACCTACGAGTCCTGCGGGATTCATCATCACGTGCACTACCAGATTCAATTGAGTCAATTGTAGCGCATATTAGCATAAGTGTTGAGGATCTTAAGAATCCTCAGCAGGGGGGAAAGAGCACACAAAATGCGAAAAAAGTTGAGAAAATGACAGATCACAAGCGTAAATCTGAGAAACCGAAAGTTAAAGTTTCTGATAAATATCGGGAACAGAAGAAAAAACAAGTAAATGTGGTGAAAGATAAAGAGCCACTATCACAGAGCAATATAGCATACTGCCAACCAACATCTTCAAAAGTTAAAGTTGAAGATCTCATAGATGATGAGACAGAGAAAAAGATCTTAGATGAGATTGAGGGGAACAAATCAGTAAGCGCCCACATGTTCGATCATTTTGGGAACGTCCTATACCAAATCCAGAACTAGAATGGGTATATGACCCACGAATGCCCAAAGAATTGAATCAGATCATGTATGACATGACTGCGCACAAGACTAGAATAACCGTACCCATAGCAGGAAAATATCGAACTGCACTTCCTGATGAAATATCAGATTCAGTTGAGTTTGATACTATATATCCTAATGCGAAAGACCTTCGGAAGAAAGAAACTCGAAGTAAAAATAGATTGAATTCAATTCAAGATGATATTGAGAATATAAATAAACTCAAATTACGATTTGAAAAGCTTAAACCAGCGCCTAAAGAAGAGATTCGCGCAGCTCAAGAAATCAAATTACCTGATCGAAAAGGAAAGGCAAAAGCTGTCTTGACAGAAGAGGATATTCCGCAATTACGGGATAACTGGAGACAGGAATACGATGATATTGTGAATGGTACTCCAAGTAAACTTCCGCCATTTCGGGAAATCAACCATGAAATACACCTTATAGATGAGAATCAAAGATATAATTATCATACTCCAAGGTGCCCGCAATCACTACGAGCCGAGTTTTATGAAAAGCTTAACCGTTATGTGAATGCGGGATGGTGGGTTGCGAGTAGCGCAACTCAAGCTGCACCATTGATGTGTATTCCAAAGAAGGATGGGAAACTGAGGACTGTCGTTGATTGCCGTCAACGTAATGACAATACAATAAAGGATGTTACGCCTTTACCTGACCAGGAAATAATTCGAGAAGACGTAGCTCGAGCTAAATATAGATCCAAAATAGATCTTACAGATGCATACGAGCAAGTACGAATACGACCTGAAGATGTCTTTAAAACAGCATTCAGTACGATCACAGGAACTTATATGAGTAATGTGATTCAGATTGGAGATTGTAATGCACCAGCCACGTTTCAGCGGCTGATGACCTTTATCTTCCGAGATTGCATCGGACGATTTTTGCATGTATATCTGGATGACTTGTTCATATTTTCGAACACCATTGAAGAGCATGAACAATACCTCAAGATTATATTTGATCGACTGCGAAAACATCAGTTGTACTTAAAATGGGCAAAGTGTGAACTTTACGCAGATAAAATTGACTGTTTAGGTCACATCATTGACAATGAAGGAATTCATCCAGACACTGATAAGTTAGATCGGATTCGAAGCTGGAGAACACCTCGAAACTATAATGATATCCAGCGTTTTGTTGGACTTGTAAATTATATTGGCAATTTTTTACCAAATATTTCAATGTATACAGGACCGCTTATGGCCATGACGCAAAATGGCGCACCATTCCTGTGGCGTCCTATACATCAGAAGTGTTTTGAAATGATCAAACACTTATGTACAAAGACTCCAATATTACAGCCTATCAAGCCCGAAAAAGGATCCAATTTGGGTTATATGTGATGCGTCAAAATCCGGCGTAGGAGCTATGTATGGACAAGGTCCAAGCTGGAATCAATGTCGACCTGCAGGGTTTATGTCGAGAAAGTTCACTGCTGCACAGCACAATTATGCAGTGCATGAACTTGAAACATTAGCAATACTAGAAGCACTAATGAAATGGGAAGACAAGCTTGTTGGATATAAAATACACATTATAACCGACCACAAAGCATTAGAGTTTTTCAAAACACAGAACACATTAAGTCATCGACAACGGAGATGGCTAGACTACCTAGCTCGCTTTACGTTTGACATTACTTACGTCAAAGGCGAACTGAACAAGGTCGCAGACTGTTTGTCGCGATATTACGAGAATGATACACCTGCAGATATTTATAAACCATATGAATTTGTAAATGCAGATGTTCGAATAGACAAAGATGGAGATGACTTGCCCCGCCAACGTTATCAAGAGGTATTTGAAAGTACAGATTACCTACGGGCAATGGATGAACCAATTGTTCGTAGAAGTAGCCGAATACGACAAATGAAAGACCGTGTAGAATTGCGTGATAAAGAAGCAGATGAACTCAAAAGTACGAGACTAGGAGTTCACCCAATTCCAGAAGGAAATAAAGAGAAATCTCGTTCAACTCGAGAACACGTGGATCCTACACTAGAAGAGGTGTTACGCAGTACCGCGAAACATCCTCAGCCAAAGCAATTGAAAGATGACTCGTTTATTCGAGAAATCAAACTTGGCTATAAGTCTGACAAACTTTTCCAACTTATTATTAAAGAGCCGGAAAAGTATCGTCAATTCACCGTGAAGGACAATATTATCTATACACGGAACTTGAATAATGTTGATGTGACATGCATCCCACACAATAGCCGTGAAGTTATCACGCAAATAATTGACCAAGCTCATACTATAGTTGGTCATTTTTCAGTTCATAAGACATCAGATTATATACGTCGATGGTTCTGGTGGCCTCGAATGGGGAAAGACATTGAGGACTGGTGCAAAACATGTATTACATGTCAAGTCACAAAGACGTCGAATAAGCATCCCTCCGGAAAGCTTCATTCACTTCCTATTCCCACCAAGCCATGGGATTCAATTGGTATGGACTTTATTGGTCCATTCCCTGAATCTAAAGGATTTAATTATCTTTGGGTAATTATTTGCCGCATGACAAGTATGGTACACTTAATTCCCGTACATACAACTATGAAAGCATCCGAACTCTCATGGATTTATCGGAGAGAAATTGTGCGGTTGCACGGACTTCCGAGCTCAATAGTGAGCGACCGTGACTCGAAGTTCACGTCCAAGTGGTGGACGGAATTACATAAGATCATGGGCGCTAAACTTTTGATGTCAACGTCATTCCATCCGCAAACGGATGGGCAAACAGAGCGCGCAAACAGATCCGTTGCGCAAATATTCAGAGCAACAGTCTCACCTGATCAGAAAGACTGGGTTGACTGTATTGATATGACCGAGTTCGCGATAAATGCAAGCGTCTCGGAAACTACTAAGTACACACCGTTTGAATTGAACAGCGGCTATCTGCCGTCAATGATCAAAGAAATTAAAGGACGAGAATATCCTAAAGGTGTGCGGGAGTTTGCACAAACTGCACTTGAGAATCTCGCACGTGCACATGATGCTATTATAGAGAACAGAGCGTTTCAGACGCTCAAAGCTAACAGACATCGAAGCGACGATCCGTTGCTAAAAATAGATGATCTCGTCTTTCTATCTACGGAAAACTTGAATTTACCAAAGAACAGGACGCGCAAACTTCGCCCGAAATTTATCGGACCTTACAGGATAACTAAGGCGCATCCTGAAACGTCTAATTACACTCTGGACTTACCTCCAGTACTGAAAAAACGACGAATTAATGAGACATTTCATGTGTCTCTCCTGAAACCATATCTTGCATCTTCTGATGCATTATTTCCTAATAGAATGACTCCGGAACCGTACGATTTTGGAGCCGGTGATGACCAGGAGTGGTATGTCGACGAAATCATAGGCCATCGACGAAACACTTCGGGTAAATTAGAATATGAAATACGGTGGTCACTTGGTGATACCACATGGGAGCCGCATGATGAATGCAAAAAACTCGAAGCTCTGGACCGTTATCTGGAGCTCCACAATGTTAAATTCCCTTCCCAGCTTCCGAAAGCGCCGAGGGGAATCGTTATCCGTGATGCTCGGCGATGATAGCTGGGTTATTATCAAGAAACATGGGGAGATAACAATTCCTCCCCTTTCTAACCAATACCCTCGTATTTTACTCGTAACAAATCGAATTCTTCATGTATCTTCGCGGTCGAAACCATCGCGGAAACGCAAACGGACGCTCTAACGAACGGCCGACTCACTTTGGTATGAACTCTACTATGGATGAGTTCACAAAGGGGGGAGATCTGACCGCAAAAAATCGCATTTTTCGAAACAGATAACCATAGAGGCGAACAGCAGCCTTCCAGCTCGACGCAAAGTGCTAGGAATCGTCCCTGGTACTCTTCCGAACGGGCCACACCCGAGTTTCGTCGCTCCGACGCACTGGGTGCATCTTCCAATGTCCATACCCAACCGAGCCCCTATTTGGGACAACCGTCCATGGCACCGGATTCTACCCTCGCTGACGACCTCATTGCGAGGTCTAATCGCTTGTTCGGACCTATGCCAACCTCCTACAATGCTCCTGGGCTGAACTACAATGATGCGCCAACCGCTGACATTCATACGGCTCGACCTTCGAAGCGCAGACGTGCTGACCATGTCCAGGAGCGCACGACCCCGGTTATCATCCAGCCGCCGGCTTCACTCTCTGTCGCTGCTCGAGGTCTTGAGCAGATATCCCCTGAGGAAGAGGAGCGTGTTGGCTTGGTGCGCGAGGCGCTTTTGGGCGTGCGTCGACGTTTAAAGGGCCTGTTCGCTGAAGCGGACCCTAAGGACTACGTAAAGCCGTCTGATAAAACTACGGACGCTGCCTTGAAAATATATCTTGATTTTGATCGGGATATCTATCCTCCTCCATCTGACGGAGTCGAGAGCGATGCACGCAAAGCAAAACGTCAAAATATCAACAAAGGAATCTACAGTCAGATTGCTGAGGCCTATAAACTCGAGCTCGACCATGCAAAGCGCAAATTCACGCGTGTCAATGGACTTGTCGCTATTGACGGCACACTCGAGCGCCCAAATAGCCTTTACAATGTTGGGTTGTTGTGGGGTGCTGGCTTCTACTATACGAGGAACAATATGTTCGTATATGGTGACCTGTCAACTACAGTGATATCACACATCACGGAGACACGGGGAGCTGAGTTACTCGACTCTCCGGATACCCCAATCTACAATGCAGCACCTCGAGGCTTTCCACGTACTGCAGACGAAGCTAGAAAACTCATTGCAGTGGCACGTACACGCCCACACCGTGATGAGGAGGACAACCGACATGCAGCGCATACGCTCATTCGCTCATTCTATAACGCCGCACTTCGGATTGACCCGACAATGCGCGATGATGCAATGAACTTTGTTCTTGATCCTGAGGAGTACGACCCCACCTACTTCCCTAAAGGCTTTAAAGATCCGGAATCATTTCTTCCATTCTCGACGATGCCGCCGACCCGTACCAGTCGCGCAAATGGCAAGAATGGAGGATATGGGTTACCCGATCCTCGAGACACCTTCCACCTTACCGACTGGAGTCGATATTATTTAACTCATCACACCCATGGTACTAGAAATGCTATCAAGGGCCTTATCATGGACTATGCTGGACGAGTACGGTTGGAGACAGTCTTCGCCAACCGCTTTGCTCATTCCATTGGGCCACGTACGTGGATGCTCGCAAAGCCTATATGGCCCAGTTTGCTATGCTAGCTGCACAACCGCACTTATATCAAGAGCGTATTGATGCGTACAACACTTCCAATCCCACTATGCCATTCATTGAAGCGAATGGACCGCCGTTCTCCATTATGCCGCATAACCTCATTGAGGCAAATGCGAAGAATTTTACTCTTGATGACATATGCACTCATCTCATTGAGAATGGTGTACCCGTGTCAATCATTGATCATTGTTACGCTTACGGGCGTCAATTTCTCGACGAAATCTTTGTCAACATTGGATGGAGAGACAAAGCGCGTGCTGTCGACGATGAGCGCATGGAGCGCTTGAAGACTTATGGAGTACCACCAACCATCCCTCAATGGACTGGGTGGTTTATTCCTACGTACGATGACTGCCGGCGCTTAAAGCACTTCTTCGAGCAAGATCGTTCGGCATTCAATCTGGATAGCCCGTATTGGGTTTTGTATGGTGGAGATCATATTCCTACCATCCTCATGTCGCGTCTTGATGTTGAGACATTCACTCCACGCATCTGGGGTACCGTGGATGAACCTTCTGATGTTACTATGGCCGCACCTGTGACATCTGAAGCGCCCAAGAGTCCGGTCCATAGTGAGCCGACTGAAGCGACTGCTGCTTGATGTAATTATGTTTGTATGTGCTCACTCAATGGTCGGTCTCTTATTATCTTTCTTTCTTTCAATTAAACTTTACCCATACTTCGATCCGGGGATGTATTTGCTAACGCGAGTATGTCCCTACCATTACCCAAACCTTATTCTATTTTTACTTCACCTATGATCGAGGGATGCTAACGCGTCCTTACGGTTACCTTTATTACTTTCATAACATTTTTCTTCAGATTGTCAATGCAATCTCAAAGGGGGGAGTGTAACGGTTCCTGATTAGATAGTTCATTTACTTACATGTTCCGTTGCTGGCATCATTAAGCGATGCCAGTATATATACCTCGCTACTTACCTTTGATACGAGAGCTTTTACTTTATTCACCCCACGTTAGGACCACCAATATATATTGAGTGCTAGTTCTATCCGGGTGATCTAAGGGCTCTACTTAAACGGAACGCGCGACGCGTTTCACGGATCCTGAATGTGGTTGAGGAAACCGAACGACGAAGTAAGAAGGGAAGCATGAAACTGTATACATCAAACGGAACAGGAGGAAGAGGTGACGATTGAGGGAAGAAGACCGCCCGCGTAGCGAGCTGTTAGACGCAGGGTATACAGTCCAAAAGGTCGACGAACCAACAGGGGCGTCCGATACGTCATCTACTGATCACATAAGCTTAGTGCAAACATAGCGCTCGTGAACACCATTCTCTGCATCTCATAGAACATCTCCCGCTCTCACTGCGTAGAACCCTTCACGCTGGTTCATTGTTTCCCTAAAGGGCCACCCCAATACACACAAAGAGCGGCATCTAAGGATGGAGACCCAACCAGGACTTACACGTAACATATCAGGATTCAGAATACGCAGGGTGAGAGGGAAAGGATTGTAGAACATACCTCTGACTCGGAATCGTCCCTCCGTGCCTATATTTCCATCCCATCACAGCGACGAAACACACCCGCAGGCCGTTCATTCCTGTCAGTGCATGACTAGTCATTCATCAGGCTGCAAATGCCAAAGAGAACAAATTTTTGAAGAGAGAATCCCGGATAGCTTGCGGCGCGAAGGGCTGGAAAGGCTGGAAGGGGATTCCGTCAACGAAACAAAGAAGCCGAGATAGGGAGGAATACGTACCTCAGCGTGAGAAGTATATGATCGTGGCAACGGCAAAACTGCATCTATGCGTAGGAAGCGGCGGTGGACACGAGATGAGGACTTGCGAAGCGCAAGAAGACACTCAAAGTGAAGGGAGGGAGGATGGGAGGGATCATCATGAATGGTGTAGGGACGCTGAAGGACTTGCAAGTCAGTGGATGGAGGGATGAGGCCAAACACCTAGAGCGATTGAAATACCCACCTGGGCGAAGCACCAATGAGACTTTGGGCTATGCATTTTCAATGGGGTGGGGTGGTAGAGCAACATATAGGACGAGAGGGCCCATGTTCCGATTTCTGAGATAATGAGTTTGAGAGAATGCAATGGGATAGTGTATGGATCGACTACTATTTGGCAAGCACATCGGAGCCAAATAGCGCGCGGCGCTCGGCACGCGCATGAATTTCCTTCCTCCCCATCAACTTCCCATAGCTCATCTCGGACTCCAGTTCTAACCTTTTTAAATGCTGTCATGAGAAATTCACTGAAGGAAGTTGAAATGACTGAATTGGTATTCGCGGAGACGGTAGAGCTCGCGTGTCCACCAAAAATCTGTACAATCTATGCAGTGTCTGCAATCATTGCAAATCCTTTGTGCGCGTGTACAGGCGCGTCTTCATAGCCGCAGAGATAAAATATTAGTCTATGTAGATTTTCATACATATCAACTGTGCTTTGCGACTTCACCAAGTCTGAATCGTATACCTTGTACTAATCACCCAAGACTGTGCTCAGCCAACTCCTAGACGAGATGTAGCGATGTTCAGTCAGCTAAATTCGGTGTAATCGATATCCTGGCCAACGGACTTACTTCGATTTCTTCTGGATTGCACCAGAGCCACTTCCAGGATTAGGACTCGTAGAGGTATTCAACAGCTTTCTTTTCCTCTTCATTCCCATCTTGTAAACATGTCTGATCACATCTGGTGATGATAACTCTGTCTGTGTCACTCGAAGCTCGTGGACCTAGCCTCACTTGGAAGCGCGTCATCGCTGATCTCCAAAGGGGGCGCAAAAAAATTCTATAAGGGCTGGAGGGTGGAAGGTGAATTCATTATTTCTGGATGTCGATAATAATGAATTATAGGAAGGGTACGATGAAAAAGCCTGGCGATATTCAATCGATAGTGGTGCTGGTAGATAACTGTGAACCGCCGTCGTCATCTTGGTGAGGCCTATGATTATTAGGGGAATGGTGTATCAAATTGTAAGAGGTATCCGCTGGGAGAGAACTTGCTGATGGAAGGGAATTGTATATAGAGCTGAGCTCATTGGATGTCGCGTCAGAGTTATTTACATGAGATTCCGGATACTTGGAACAAATCAAGCATTCCGTAGTCTCCGGCAGATGCCGTGTCTTAGATATTGCTCGTATTTGAGCCTACCACGAAAGGGCCACGGTATGCGGTAACCCTATGATTCAATAATCAGTTAACACATTCTTGAGATCAAGGATTACTTACAACGAGAAAATCTAGGCAAGCCTGAGAAATGTTTTCCACGTACACTTTAAGATGGGGACTTCAATGTCAGATTTGTGCTGAAAGACACGCTCATGCAAGAATGCCGCAACCTCCGACTTGTCAGCTAAATCCTTAGCTAGATCGAGTAGAGAATCAAGGCAGGTCGTGCTCTTATCAGTCACCGTATCCCGTGACCTGCCTGGTGTTATGTATGTGAAGGATGAGTTGTCGATACCGTGAATCCGCAATCGATAATAGGATTTATGGTCTTCTGTAGGTCTACGAAATAGAGTAGATGTATCATGTCAGTAATTAATGGAATAGAGTCGAAACAGTGTGCTCACATGGGACAAATTGTTCTAATGATCTGCTGTGCTAGAGTTATGAAGTCCTTTGAATAACAACTGCCAGCTCGAGTTTCCGAATTGAATAATTCAGAGACTGCAGGGTTTTCATAACATTCATTTTGATTTTGATCGGGGTCCCACATGAGATGGAGTAATGTCCTGTCCAGCTTGCGAAGTTCTTCAAATTCTTTCTCTGAACGAGATGCTCCAAAAAGAATGATGTGAAAAAGTTCGTCGACATCAGTGGGGCAGAAATGATTTGTTGTCGACAACACTAATGAGATGCATTTTTGAATAGGTGGCGGATATCGAGCAATGCAGTCCAAATAAAAGGAATCAAATTCTTGCTGCAAGCGAAGGAATAAAGAATCCCTAGACTTAAGTAAGGACACTTTCAGTGTTGATTCAGAGTCAGAAGAAATCCTGCTGATTAAAACCCACCTGGCATCGCACACTGTCAAAAAAATCCTGCCACCGTGATTTATATAGCCGCTCCATCGCGTTGTGGATTCTAAGACTCGTCTAAGATTAAAGAATGCAAGGTCATTAGCTAGTGGACCACCTGAGGGAGTTCTTGCTGTGATATGTGAAACCTGCCAATGCCACACATATAGGCCATTATTATATCGAGTGTCCAAAATTCATACTCATACCTTGAAAGAGCATCAATCCATCTCCGAGCAGAAAGATATGCCCTTTGTGTGTATCAATGTGGTAGTCACCGATCGAGAGCTGTCCATTAAGAAGTCGTGGAAGGAGCGTGATAGACTTGAAGTGGGTGATAATCATCCAAGCCCTGTGACACTTGAGAAGGGCATGCATGTGACTAATGGGCATGTATATCATTGAGGTCCAGAAGAATATTGAATCCCATACAGTGGTAATGCAATAATCTGAGAAACTCCTGATTCCCCAGTGTTATCCATGTCAAGATTTGCAAGACATGTTCAACATCTTCGACGGATGACAAGATGAACCGATATAATGCATCTAGCTCTGAAATGATGCGCATCCTTCCTGAGGGATTAAATTTAGAATAACCTTCAGACGCTTTCTAGGGCTGTGCCGAGCAAGCAACAAATTTGACAACTGTGGATGCAAAGATGAACTGTCCAGATGCCTTGTCAACTAGAATATCAATGTTACTTTTGGCAGGCCAGGGCTCCGTCAAGAAGTGCTCCTGGCGCGATGATGCGAAATTTGGATTGCAAGTAGGTCCGAATATCCTGGTCTGGGTTATATTTATCATCCAAGACCAGAGTGTTTGTGAGCAACTTGAAAGGGATCCTTATTAAACGCGGTGCGAATTTCGAATTCCGGGCGGCTACAATGAGGAAAATGATGGGATATTCTTCAGTTCATCCATGGCAGCACTAGGACACTGAGAAGCTCTTTGTGCGCTTGGTCGCTTGGGCCACATTCATCGACACCATCAATTATTACGAGTCTTGGACGGCTGGTCAGTGGGACAGACGTAAGGGGGCCTATGATGAGTTCCGCATTTGGGTCAAAGAGAACGGGCAAAGATGGTGGAGTCCTTCTCGAGAACTTTTAGAAGGACACCCTCTATTTCGGGAATAGATTTTGCTAGCTGGTAGGCCAGGTAGTAGCGATGAAGGAAGTGAGAGTGTTTCGACCGGAAGACAAGGCCCAAAGAAGAATGACGCGGCGAGAAGGCCCTCGTCTGCACCAGCCTCTGCGATGCTTTGGAGAATAGCGGTCTTTCCGCCACCAGCAGGACCATTTAACCATGCGATGAATTTGTCCCGAGATCCAGGATCAAGCTTGACCCATTGCTTGATCTCGTCGACGATTGCGATCCGCGTTTCTGGATGACATCTCGGTGGGTCGCCTCTTTCCGCCGCATCATGAAAAGCACTGCAAGCAATA
>QEYC01000054.1:0-39054 GCA_009935795.1 Pholiota adiposa
GCGGGGCGGGGCTGTAAGACGGCGGGATTGCAGCAAAAGGCAGGTAAGTAAATGATGCATTTGTTCTGGAGAACGTCGCTCACCGCTCGTCTGCAGCGTTGCGCATGCTGGTACAGTCAATACGATGTCCGAGCTCGCCGCTTCAGCGCTCGTCGTCGATATCAGCGGGACGGATGGCGCTGTGGGATGACCGTTAGACTCAGCTCGATGAATGGGAAGCCGCGAACTCACTGGGACAACTGCTCGCTGGAGGCGACGACGACGACAGCCTCAAGCAAAGCGAGGAACGAGTCCACCGTCAGTCGAGGTGACGATGGGAGGTCGGCGGGTGGTTGGCGAGTGCGGTCGATGCAATGAGAGGAGAGGAGGAGAGCGTAGATGAGAAGAGAGGAGAGGAGAGGAGGAAAGGGAACTGGAGAATCTCAGCGATTCCCCAGCCCCTTATATAGCTCATTTCCATAGACCTTGTACGTAGTGATATGTAATAGAACGATTTTGGAACCGGGACGGAGATATGTTGCAAGTGGGCGCTAAGCGAGCCATCATACATCAGGCACTGACTTCTCCTCCGTCTCTCCGTTTCGGTTCTGCTGCCATTCCTCGAGCGTACTCTGCCTGGTATAGGATAGAACTATTGTAATTAATTCATAAGCTTCATATCATACAGGATAGAAAGAAACGAGGCAAAGAGATTGAAGCATTTTCTGCTTTTCGTGCATACTTCACGTTTAAACGTATTCAGCGGATTTCACAAACCTGGAAAGTACTACAGAGATTCCCACTACATATGAATAGAATCTCTAATACCCTATATCTGGTACAGTAGCAGAGGTCTCGACAATCGTACGTACAGCGAAGCCGATTCAATAGTAGCCATCCGACGACCCGCAAACGACTTCCACTCACTCAGCGCGAAATCGTTCAGCAAGCTCCAAAGCTCCGCAAATATTCGATGTCAAGAGGACCCTGCATGCGGTCTCTCCTCTCCGGATGTGCTGGCAGTTCATAAGAAGGCGGATTCAGGCGTTTCAGCAGCAAGCGCTGTGTATATGTGCAGCAAACAACAGGCTTCCATACAGTTGAACGGCGCCCGAAGATCCTGGCGAGCGGTACCTGAACTAGACCTGTGTACGTAAGATGGCCCTGATCAGAATCCAGGCTTTTCTTGTTGCAAGGAAACGACGAATTAGACCAGGAGGAGAAGATCCATTGAATCAATGTGGATGGCCGGCGCAGCGCTCGTAACGGTCAGAATTTCTTGCTGGACTATGTTGAAACATATGGAGCACGTAGGGTACAGTACCTATTACCAATTATAGGTGTTTTTTGGTGTGCGGTGTAAAAACGCAGTGTTCTAGGAAACGGGTTTCAATGCGCCACATATTTTCCTGATTAGGCGCTTGTCCATCGCACGCCGACTCTGCGCCCTCTGCGCGATCGGCGCACTACAGATGCTTATTAATAATTATTTAATCATTGTCTAGAATCACGGCGATGTGCTAAAACGATTTAAAACGCGAAGAACGGACGATTAGAGGCGGTCCTGTGTGTGTCCGTGGGTGCTGGGAGCGGTTGCACCGAAATTCTTTGTGTACGGCAGTGTCACTGCTCTGGATCATCTATATTAATCATTCTGTTTGATTGGAATGGTTCCCAATGCGGTTAACAGAGCCGTGCTTGTTTCTAGAGTAGAAACGGCGAATGGGGGGAGGAGGAGCACATCATCCGACTCTCTGTTAATTCTCGGCGCCGTGTTCAATATACATTAGATAGCGATCTATATTACTATACAAAGCAATTACTAGACATATTTACAATCTAATTGGCTCATTTTAAGTCAGTTTAGTTGTGAATACCTGCTATTTACATGTCCATTTCCGAGTAATATTGATCCCCGCGTTCGTTTTTACACCATTCCCACCAAAGCTCGGTCTGTTTACACAGAAAAAGGAAGAATATAATGAAATTAGTTCAAATCTATAGTCGGGCAGCACCATTTATGCATCTCGCCGCGTTTCACGAGTGATGTTTCGCTTGTTAAGCCGTGTACTGAATGAAACTCGATTACTTCAATTAGGATATATTCAAATCTGGTCTACAGAAATACATGAAAGCTCGTGAATGTTGTATTAGAAGGGTTAAATGATAACCAGTGAGCAAGAAGTGTAGAGATATGTGACGGCCACTTACCTGCGGCGCGGCCGGGGGACATCGTTCAGCTATGCTTCACTGGGGTCATTTGGATATGAGATCATTGGGAAATAGAGAAAGGTTCGTGGGGACGTATACACTGGCGAGAACCCGCTTACTGCGACCCAACATGACTGCCACATAACACCGTTACCCATGTACGTCGATCACAGGGTAGAATGTCACAGGGTAGAATGACGTGCCGCGCGTGTAATGGAAGCACGACCCGAGAAACAGCGGCACCAGACAAACAAGAAAGCGGAGAGAATGCATATCGTCGACCCAAAGTGGCGATGAATGTGGGGAGTGGGAACTATTGTGCACATCACGCATAGTCTCTCCAGCATCTGAGCTGAAGGTTGACCTAGAAAAGAAGCTCGTTACATCAGTACTGTACTCAAAACAGGTGAGCATTAAGACACACTGTTCCCCTTGCCATCCTAGAACACGTTCAAACGTTTTTCGTCGCGAACAGACGGTGGCGGTGCTGGGGAAGACCAAACTTTAGCGAGGTCGCAAAGCGTTGAGGGCAACAACGTCGACATGCGGGGAGCGTGTCAATGGGATCGGCACAGACGAGATAGCAGGAGAGGGGAGGGGAGGGAATGAAGGGGGAATGGTGAGAGGGAGACGAAGGTGAATTTTTGCTGTAATGTAACGTGTTGAACTTGCTGACATTCGTGTATGACGGTCGGAAGATGGTAAGGTAAATCTAGACCGAAAAGGTCGTCCGAGTGCCTTGAAATTTGCTGGAAGGGAGCTTCCGGAAAGGCGAGAATGGACTGAAAGATGGATTTTGGCAGGGCGAGGGCGGCGGGCGGCAGGTCCCTAGACGACTGCGGTAAGTGGATCAACAAATATTGGACACGCCGGATGTAGTAGGTAAATGTTACGACATGGAATGTATCCGCTTTGCCAGTCGCAAAAACTCTGGATTCAATATAATTCTGCCTCCAGGATGGCTGTAAACGATACCATTGAAAGAATTCTACTTCTGGGAGTGCTCCATAGAGCGAGCAGGGAAGGAAAATGAGGAGGAGTGCTATATTGTGTACATAATTGTTAAATTTAGACAGCACGGCATTGCGCAGATGCGTTGATGTGTGTATGCGTTGTGGAAGCCTTGAGTGCCATGTCATGATTATTGATTATTGATCATGTATCCGCAGATCGTCGAGAGCGGGCTTGGAAATCTTTGTTGAATTTCCTTGGCAGGAAATGGGTATAAAGACTCTGATACAACGAAGGGGCACTCATCCTTTCCTGCTGGAGGTTATGCCATTTTCCAGCGCCGTCTATCTTGTCATCGTCATCACCATCGACCTCTATGCTTAATGCTATCTCTCCTCGTTCTTCTCTCATACCTTCACGACCTAAGCGCCCATCACCACTGTTCTTTGCGGATGCTCAACCACTTCATTTTAATGTCGGCACCAGCTCTACTCTATGGTAAGTTCTTTAAATGTGTTTGAAGTAGCTGTTACTCATTACTGTTGTGCTCAGGAAACCATATTGGTGCGATGAAGGCATTTCTGACAGTTAAGCGCCCATACATAGTAAGTGGTTTATATTCTTATATCAAGCGGTGCTTTTGTTGATGTCCTTTCATTAGCTGCCCTCACTTCGACACTATGTATTGTTTTCCGGCAGCCGGCCCCTCCCCACAACCCTTAACTCAATGTTTGTCAGGACAAGGAATGCTCCAACACCATATATCTTCTTCCGGCGAGCGAGGTCGTTTGCCAAATGGGTGTGCGGTCCCAGTGAGTCCCACCTTGTCACTTTGCACAGCTTTTATGCTGACTTTCATTTAGTACTCTCGACGCAAGGTATTGATGTCCGGTGACCATGAACACACCTCCATGAATGTCCTGAGGCCATATATTTTCTTCCCGCAACCTTTGACACCAGCTGACAAGCTTCGACGCAACGTATCGACGTCCGGCGGACCGCGGTGCCCAATATTCATCGAGGCCGCAATGTTCCCGAATCCCGCCTCCCGGTCGCCTCGGTGGATTTATGCTGGTGAGTGCGTTATTATTATCTTCCCCGCCATCAGAACCCAATATTAACCTTTTTTCACGCAGAAAAGCCTCGAGACGACGTATCGACGTCCCGCGGCCGGGACTGCGCTGCACTCCCATCAACACCCCAACACAATCTTCCCGCCACCAAGCCTTGATGCTACAGTCGAGGTTCAGTAGCAACTCACAGTGGTGCTGCTGACTCGATTGCGCTTATGGTGAGTATATGAATGTCCCTGCGCGCCATCAGACTCTCGTCGACTGATATTACTCTTCATAGAAATGTGTCGACAATGCTATATATCGACGTCCCGCGGCCGGGACTGCACTGCAATCCCATCAACACCCAACACGATATATCGTCTTCCTGCCACCAAGCTTCAACATTACAATCGACGTCGCACCCGCAATGCCGCAATGCTATGTATGTCCTCCTCGCTGGATTGAGCTTGAAACGGATATGTGAGTGTATTAATATCCTCCTGCGGGCCATCAGACTCTCGCGCTGATATTACTTTGCGCAGAAATGTCTCGACGCTATGTATCGACGTCGCGCGACATGCCCAATACAATATATCCCCTTCCCGCCAACTCGTCCATGTGCCGGCACTCAAATTCCGCAACAAGTCATTATTTGGATTCCGTGGCGGTGTATTGGCCTCGTATGCCATTTGCGGGATCGCACTAGGCTCGTATGCGACTTGCGAGAGAATGTAACCCTAGTAAGTGCCTTGCTTGTGATTGTGAGAACACCCGCTGACTTTACTTTCCAGCTTGACGCGCGCCGCAGGACTTGACTTGGACTGTAAGTCCAGTTTCCTGACTTTCTGATTTCCGCGCTAACAGACACTTTGCAGAGACGTTGACTAATGCGACTTCAAAGCTTGCGAGAGGATTGTAACCCTAGTTCTTGTGAGAGCATCCGCTTCCCGCGGAACCTTAGCACTTAATAGACTTGTGAGTTGATTTCAACTCAGTCCTTGATTTCAGCGCTAACAAACACTTTGTGCAGAGATACTTGTAAACCTGATTTATTGCATACTAACTAGATGTGCTACTGTACCTATGCAAGCTCTGTGAGTGGACTGACTGACCTTGTTGGGGTCGTTGCGGCCCCAACGCTGTTCACATTCCCTTCGGGGGAATGCGAACCTTTGCTCGCATGCACCTGAAGCCGACTCGAGGAGGTCGAAAACTTACCACTTTTCAGAAAATTATCCCCGTTTAGGCTGTTTTCAGACGAAATCTCCCTTTTTCCCTCTAAATCCACGTGAATCGGGCAAAAGAATCACGTACCTAGCACAAAAGTCACGTCAGGGACCAAGCAGCAACCAAGAGTGTTGTGAGTAGTCTCATCACCAGCGCGAACAGGATCTAAGGGTTGACAACCAGCAACAGAGAGACCAATGGAGTGGGACAAACGTCGAGATGGTATTTGACATCGCCTCGTCTTCGTCTCCAGAAAACTCGTTGAGGATAGCTTCGATAGGCTTCCGGATAACATTAGCCAAAACATTAAGACGACCACGATGGGGCATGCCGATGGTGATGTGCTTGACACCGTTGTCGACAGAGCGATCGATGAGAGCCTTCATACCAGGAATGAGGGCTTCGCAACCCTCAAGACCAAAACGCTTCTCGTTGGGATATTTGCTAGCCATGAACTTTTCGAAGGACTCGGACCAGATGAGGCGATCGAGAATCATACGTTTCTCGTCGACGGTGTAGTTCCATGGTTTTGGGGTTTCGACACGCTCCCGAATCCAGTCACATTGCTCCTTGTCGGGAATGTGGACATATTGAATACCAACGGCTCCACCTGAATAATGATGTTTAAGTCAGAAAACCGGAGTAAATGAGGGCCTCCGAAAATTAGGCCAAATGTTGAATCCCATTCAGCCCAAATTTTGAGTATCCTAGTAAATGCGACACGTACAGTAAATGCGTTTACAGAGCTTGATGATATCCCTCAGTTTCATGGTTTTGTTGTCCTCTGTGGCGAAATGAGGTAGGATACCGGGCCCGAGGGTGATATCCTTCTCGAGATCGCGCTCAGTGAAGCCGTAGCGACTGAGCTCGAGCTCAGGAGGCTTGACGTCAGCAAGGTCAGCATCAAGAATGCCAAGTGGGTCGAGCTCTGCGACGTGGTGACCGCGCACTTGGTAGGCGCGGACGAGCAGTTGGACCTGCAGTCGGGTGAGCATAGAACGAGTCATAAACACCTTTACTTACCTTCAAGTGATCGTCCAATTCTGCGCCGTGGCCAACGTGTAACGCTGGGGCGCCATCAGCGGGATGGGGAAAATGAGTCGAAGGAGGGGGTTGGAATGCCTGGAAACTGGTGAGGCCCTTGTCCATTCCGGAGAAATAGACGTTCCAAGATGGGTGAACAGACTGAGGGTCCTGCTTCCAGAGCCGGTACATCTCGTCTGCATAGTAGGCATTGGTGCCGTTGGCAAAGGCGTCGTTGGGAGAAGGCGCTGGGCCTGAGTGGCTAGTGGGCGAGCTAGACGATGCGCGTGCGCACGCGAGACGGCGCCGAGACGACCAACGAAGCGTCTGGTCAACATGTTCGGGGAAGACCCATGTTCTCCCTCAAAATCTCTCCGTCACCACTCACGTGACTATCCCACGCTCCTCGCGCCTCACTCCGTTTCTCCACGGAATCGCTCCCAACGCGGAGTGCGTCGGGTGGCCTCTGCACCATAGTTATTCCTTCGTCGGCCCGTTCTATCAATCTCTCGACCTCCCAAGACCTCTGATTGGCTCCCGTCCAGCGCCTCCCTGTCAGTCCCTCCCCTGGCGATCGATCGTATCCCTCTGCACGAATTCAACTCACACTCACCTGCTTTCCACTCCCTCCAGCACACGAGGCCAACGAGATCACCTCCATCAGGACAAGCAGCCCCACGCGAACGAGCACCCTGCTAGAAAGAGATCAAGGTCAGTACAGTCCCCTCTGCACACATTGATCATACTCACCTCTTATCCAGTTGATTCGTTGATGCACAATGAGCGCCGACCCTCCCTCCGCCCATCAGACGAAATGACGCAATGCGAGAGCCAGAAGGGGGCCGCATCTTGTAATCAAGCACCCTGCTCAGACGAGATCAAGGTCACACAAGGTCAGTATCACCTCCGCCCATATTGAGTTCCTACTCACCTCTTATCCAGTCGATACACCACGTGTACCCCCTCCCTACGCCGCCGTCGAAAGCCTGGTGAGCAAGACCACTACCAACGTCCGTCCGTCTTGCACGACCCGGCGCCCCTCAGCAACGAGTCGAAAACGCAAAGAGGAAGCGACGACGCCTAGATCGGTCATCTATGCCGAGGGATCAAGACGACAAGCAGCCTTACACACGAAAGGCACACCACCACGTCCACGCACGCCCTCAGATCCGCGACATCAAGACACAGATCGACATAGGTGGACGGGGTGATGCACGATCCGCCAAGGGCACTCGTCGAGGTGTGGGATAGCCATGTCACCTACCTATACACCGCCTGCTCCTCATCAAGCCCTCGCCGACGACGCCCTCAAGAGCACGGGGCGCGAGCGCACGCGCCAACTCTGATATTCGCATCCGCGGAATCTCAGTTGGCGCAGCTTACATGCCTGCTCGAGGACGTTGACGACAACGGCGACGACAGCAGCGACGACGACGACGAGGACAATGGATGGGGGTGGGGGTAAATGAGGGCAGCGCTCACCTGTGCATCACGAGCAAGGGTCCCAACGCAACCTACTCGTCCATCCATTTGTTATTCTGTCAATTGTCGGTCAGTATTTCTTCATTTAATAATTCTTTCATTCATTCGCTTACCTGGTTTCTAGATGAGGTACTCGACATCATCCACGCCTACGGCGTAGGCATAATGATCCACAACGATGAAGACGAGGACGAAACGGTGGCCTAGACAGCAAGGGGGTCCCATACAAAGTCAGTATTTCGTTCATCCTTCATAGATTAGATTTACTTACTGTCTCCTAGTTGGGCCGAAACGAACGTCTTCGACGGCACGGCGCACCCCCGACCGCTACGACGTGCAGCATGGTCTACGAAAGGACTAGGCGGCGAGCGCAAAAGGTCAGTAATTCATCTGTTTTCAAGGGATCAGAAATACTCACCATGCATCTAGAATAGTTTGCTCTTGGCCGACACACTCCAACCGCCACGGGGTGCATGTACGGGGCGGCGCCACCACCAAGTCGCCTCTCGGGGGGCAGACGTCAGCGACGAAGGAAGGCATGGACGTACCCTCTGGTGCACGTCCACAGCAACGGCTCGGCGAGATCGGCTGGATGAGCGAGCTGCGCTCAAAGGTCAGTATTTCCTTCCTAATGAATATATCAATTGCTTACTTTCTTTTTAGACAAACGTATTGGGCCCTATACGATGCCCTCGCATGTCCATGGTACGGGTGCGAAGATGTCCAGTGACGACGGCGACGGCGAGAGGAGCTAGGAGCGAGGGCCGCAGATAGATGAGGTCAGTATTTCGTTCGTCATTGAGGATTTAGATGTGCTCACCGTGTCCCTAGCCACCCCGAACGTCGCGATATACACGAAGCATGATCTAAAAAGACAAGCGGCGGCGGGGCGGCATAGATATCAGCGACGTTTGCAACGAAGAGAAACAGGACGAACATACCATATGGATCGGATTACGGGGCCACCACAAACAACGAGTGAGGGCAGCTGCTGTCATCGACGTGCGTGCTACAAAAAGAACGAGTCCATGGTGAGTAAGGATCGTTGTATAGCTCCAAAGATATCAACTCACCTGATTTCTAGATGGATTCATGCTGATTCTATCAGCATGTCGACCTCCCACATTCAACATCATATCAACGACGCTGTAGATCAGCAGTCGTCGATCTAATTGGGAGTGAGGGCGAATCAGTGGAGAACGGCCGAGAGCGAGCGTCGGGGGGTAGACGCAGTGGTGGGAAGAGCATCTAGGGAGGCGCAGCAACTGGGTGGGTCAGTAATTCGTTCTCTTCGATGCGTTGAACGACGTGCTTACCTGTTTCATAGCCGCCCAAGGTCTCGAGAGGCGTAGAGAGCGGGTCGGCTGGGCTACAGCGGGACGGCGAGGTTAGTAAGGATTCCATTTCTGGAGGGAACGAGGCTCACTGACACGATCTCCAACGCCGAGACGCGTCATCTCTGCTCGCAGCATGTCGACCTCCCACATGTAGAGGTCACCTCGACGACGTTGCAAGTCAGCGGCGGGCGTGGCGAGGGCGGGAGGTGGCGGGATCTTGGAGTTGGGAGTTGGTTGCACGAAGAGCAACTGGCGGCTCGTGCATCTACTATAGGGAGCAACAATGAACGTGTTAGTATCTCGTTCCCGTATATGTGCTGAACAGTCTACTCACTGGCTTTATAGCCCACCGATGATTCGAGGGCGCCTGCAGCGGGGCGGGGCTGTAAGACGGCGGGATTGCAGCAAAAGGCAGGTAAGTAAAATGATGCATTTGTTCTGGAGAACGTCGCTCACCCGCTCGCTCTGCAGCGTTGCGCATGCTGGTACAGTCAATACGATGTCCGAGCATCGCCGCCGTCTCAGCGCTCGTCGTCGATATCAGCGGGACGGGATGGCGCTGTGGGATGACCGTTAGACTCAAGCTCGATGAATGGGAAGCCGCGAACTCACTGGGACAACTGCTCGCTGGAGGCGACGACGACGACAGCCTCAAGCAAAGCGAGGAACGAGTCCACCGTCAGTCGAGGTGACGATGGGAGGTCGGCGGGTGGTTGGCGAGTGCGGTCGATGCAATGAGAGGAGAGGAGGAGAGCGTAGATGAGAAGAGAGGAGAGGAGAGGAGGAAAGGGAACTGGAGAATCTCAGCGATTCCCCAGCCCCTTATATAGCTCATTTCCATAGACCTTGTACGTACGTAGATCATGTCAATAGAACGATTTTGGAAACCGGACGGAGATATGTTGCAAGTGGGCGCTAAGCGAGCCATCATACATCAGGCACTGACTTCCTCCTCCGTCTCTCCGTTTCGGTTCTGCTGCCATTCCCTCGAGCGTACTCTGCCTGGTATAGGATAGAACTATTGTAATTAATTCATAAGCTTCATATCATACAGGATAGAAAGAAACGAGGCAAAGAGATTGAAGCATTTTCTGCTTTTCGTGCATACTTCACGTTTCAAACGTATTCAGCGGATTTCACAAACCTGGAAAGTACTACAGAGATTCCCCACTACATATGAATAGAATCTCTAATACCCCCTATATCTGGTACAGTAGCAGAGGTCTCGACAATCGTACGTACAGCGAAGCCGATTCAATAGTAGCCATCCGACGACCCGCAAACGACTTCCCACTCACTCAGCGCGAAATCGTTCAGCAAGCTCCAAAGCTCCGCAAATATTCGATGTCAAGAGGACCCTGCATGCGGTCTCTCCTCTCCGGATGTGCTGGCAGTTCATAAGAAGGCGGATTCAGGCGTTTCAGCAGCAAGCGCTGTGTATATGTGCAGCAAACAACAGGCTTCCATACAGTTGAACGGCGCCCGAAGATCCTGGCGAGCGGTACCTGAACTAGACCTGTGTACGTAAGATGGCCCTGATCAGAATCCAGGCTTTTCTTGTTGCAAGGAAACGACGAATTAGACCAGGAGGAGAAGATCCATTGAATCAATGTGGATGGCCGGCGCAGCGCTCGTAACGGTCAGAATTTCTTGCTGGACTATGTTGAAACATATGGAGCACGTAGGGTACAGTACCTATTACCAATTATAGGTGTTTTTTGGTGTGCGGTGTAAAAACGCAGTGTTCTAGGAAACGGGTTTCAATGCGCCACATATTTTCCTGATTAGGCGCTTGTCCATCGCACGCCGACTCTGCGCCCTCTGCGCGATCGGCGCACTACAGATGCTTATTAATAATTATTTAATCATTGTCTAGAATCACGGCGATGTGCTAAAACGATTTAAAACGCGAAGAACGGACGATTAGAGGCGGTCCTGTGTGTGTCCGTGGGTGCTGGGAGCGGTTGCACCGAAATTCTTTGTGTACGGCAGTGTCACTGCTCTGGATCATCTATATTAATCATTCTGTTTGATTGGAATGGTTCCCAATGCGGTTAACAGAGCCGTGCTTGTTTCTAGAGTAGAAACGGCGAATGGGGGGAGGAGGAGCACATCATCCGACTCTCTGTTAATTCTCGGCGCCGTGTTCAATATACATTAGATAGCGATCTATATTACTATACAAAGCAATTACTAGACATATTTACAATCTAATTGGCTCATTTTAAGTCAGTTTAGTTGTGAATACCTGCTATTTACATGTCCATTTCCGAGTAATATTGATCCCCGCGTTCGTTTTTACACCATTCCCACCAAAGCTCGGTCTGTTTACACAGAAAAAGGAAGAATATAATGAAATTAGTTCAAATCTATAGTCGGGCAGCACCATTTATGCATCTCGCCGCGTTTCACGAGTGATGTTTCGCTTGTTAAGCCGTGTACTGAATGAAACTCGATTACTTCAATTAGGATATATTCAAATCTGGTCTACAGAAATACATGAAAGCTCGTGAATGTTGTATTAGAAGGGTTAAATGATAACCAGTGAGCAAGAAGTGTAGAGATATGTGACGGCCACTTACCTGCGGCGCGGCCGGGGGACATCGTTCAGCTATGCTTCACTGGGGTCATTTGGATATGAGATCATTGGGAAATAGAGAAAGGTTCGTGGGGACGTATACACTGGCGAGAACCCGCTTACTGCGACCCAACATGACTGCCACATAACACCGTTACCCATGTACGTCGATCACAGGGTAGAATGTCACAGGGTAGAATGACGTGCCGCGCGTGTAATGGAAGCACGACCCGAGAAACAGCGGCACCAGACAAACAAGAAAGCGGAGAGAATGCATATCGTCGACCCAAAGTGGCGATGAATGTGGGGAGTGGGAACTATTGTGCACATCACGCATAGTCTCTCCAGCATCTGAGCTGAAGGTTGACCTAGAAAAGAAGCTCGTTACATCAGTACTGTACTCAAAACAGGTGAGCATTAAGACACACTGTTCCCCTTGCCATCCTAGAACACGTTCAAACGTTTTTCGTCGCGAACAGACGGTGGCGGTGCTGGGGAAGACCAAACTTTAGCGAGGTCGCAAAGCGTTGAGGGCAACAACGTCGACATGCGGGGAGCGTGTCAATGGGATCGGCACAGACGAGATAGCAGGAGAGGGGAGGGGAGGGAATGAAGGGGGAATGGTGAGAGGGAGACGAAGGTGAATTTTTGCTGTAATGTAACGTGTTGAACTTGCTGACATTCGTGTATGACGGTCGGAAGATGGTAAGGTAAATCTAGACCGAAAAGGTCGTCCGAGTGCCTTGAAATTTGCTGGAAGGGAGCTTCCGGAAAGGCGAGAATGGACTGAAAGATGGATTTTGGCAGGGCGAGGGCGGCGGGCGGCAGGTCCCTAGACGACTGCGGTAAGTGGATCAACAAATATTGGACACGCCGGATGTAGTAGGTAAATGTTACGACATGGAATGTATCCGCTTTGCCAGTCGCAAAAACTCTGGATTCAATATAATTCTGCCTCCAGGATGGCTGTAAACGATACCATTGAAAGAATTCTACTTCTGGGAGTGCTCCATAGAGCGAGCAGGGAAGGAAAATGAGGAGGAGTGCTATATTGTGTACATAATTGTTAAATTTAGACAGCACGGCATTGCGCAGATGCGTTGATGTGTGTATGCGTTGTGGAAGCCTTGAGTGCCATGTCATGATTATTGATTATTGATCATGTATCCGCAGATCGTCGAGAGCGGGCTTGGAAATCTTTGTTGAATTTCCTTGGCAGGAAATGGGTATAAAGACTCTGATACAACGAAGGGGCACTCATCCTTTCCTGCTGGAGGTTATGCCATTTTCCAGCGCCGTCTATCTTGTCATCGTCATCACCATCGACCTCTATGCTTAATGCTATCTCTCCTCGTTCTTCTCTCATACCTTCACGACCTAAGCGCCCATCACCACTGTTCTTTGCGGATGCTCAACCACTTCATTTTAATGTCGGCACCAGCTCTACTCTATGGTAAGTTCTTTAAATGTGTTTGAAGTAGCTGTTACTCATTACTGTTGTGCTCAGGAAACCATATTGGTGCGATGAAGGCATTTCTGACAGTTAAGCGCCCATACATAGTAAGTGGTTTATATTCTTATATCAAGCGGTGCTTTTGTTGATGTCCTTTCATTAGCTGCCCTCACTTCGACACTATGTATTGTTTTCCGGCAGCCGGCCCCTCCCCACAACCCTTAACTCAATGTTTGTCAGGACAAGGAATGCTCCAACACCATATATCTTCTTCCGGCGAGCGAGGTCGTTTGCCAAATGGGTGTGCGGTCCCAGTGAGTCCCACCTTGTCACTTTGCACAGCTTTTATGCTGACTTTCATTTAGTACTCTCGACGCAAGGTATTGATGTCCGGTGACCATGAACACACCTCCATGAATGTCCTGAGGCCATATATTTTCTTCCCGCAACCTTTGACACCAGCTGACAAGCTTCGACGCAACGTATCGACGTCCGGCGGACCGCGGTGCCCAATATTCATCGAGGCCGCAATGTTCCCGAATCCCGCCTCCCGGTCGCCTCGGTGGATTTATGCTGGTGAGTGCGTTATTATTATCTTCCCCGCCATCAGAACCCAATATTAACCTTTTTTCACGCAGAAAAGCCTCGAGACGACGTATCGACGTCCCGCGGCCGGGACTGCGCTGCACTCCCATCAACACCCCAACACAATCTTCCCGCCACCAAGCCTTGATGCTACAGTCGAGGTTCAGTAGCAACTCACAGTGGTGCTGCTGACTCGATTGCGCTTATGGTGAGTATATGAATGTCCCTGCGCGCCATCAGACTCTCGTCGACTGATATTACTCTTCATAGAAATGTGTCGACAATGCTATATATCGACGTCCCGCGGCCGGGACTGCACTGCAATCCCATCAACACCCCAACACGATATATCGTCTTCCTGCCACCAAGCTTCAACATTACAATCGACGTCGCACCCGCAATGCCGCAATGCTATGTATGTCCTCCTCGCTGGATTGAGCTTGAAACGGATATGTGAGTGTATTAATATCCTCCTGCGGGCCATCAGACTCTCGCGCTGATATTACTTTGCGCAGAAATGTCTCGACGCTATGTATCGACGTCGCGCGACATGCCCAATACAATATATCCCCTTCCCGCCAACTCGTCCATGTGCCGGCACTCAAATTCCGCAACAAGTCATTATTTGGATTCCGTGGCGGTGTATTGGCCTCGTATGCCATTTGCGGGATCGCACTAGGCTCGTATGCGACTTGCGAGAGAATGTAACCCTAGTAAGTGCCTTGCTTGTGATTGTGAGAACACCCGCTGACTTTACTTTCCAGCTTGACGCGCGCCGCAGGACTTGACTTGGACTGTAAGTCCAGTTTCCTGACTTTCTGATTTCCGCGCTAACAGACACTTTGCAGAGACGTTGACTAATGCGACTTCAAAGCTTGCGAGAGGATTGTAACCCTAGTTCTTGTGAGAGCATCCGCTTCCCGCGGAACCTTAGCACTTAATAGACTTGTGAGTTGATTTCAACTCAGTCCTTGATTTCAGCGCTAACAAACACTTTGTGCAGAGATACTTGTAAACCTGATTTATTGCATACTAACTAGATGTGCTACTGTACCTATGCAAGCTCTGTGAGTGGACTGACTGACCTTGTTGGGGTCGTTGCGGCCCCAACGCTGTTCACATTCCCTTCGGGGAATGCGAACCTTTGCTCGCATGCACCTGAAGCCGACTCGAGGAGGTCGAAAACTTACCACTTTTCAGAAAATTATCCCCGTTTAGGCTGTTTTCAGACGAAATCTCCCTTTTTCCCTCTAAATCCACGTGAATCGGGCAAAAGAATCACGTACCTAGCACAAAAGTCACGTCAGGGACCAAGCAGCAACCAAGAGTGTTGTGAGTAGTCTCATCACCAGCGCGAACAGGATCTAAGGGTTGACAACCAGCAACAGAGAGACCAATGGAGTGGGACAAACGTCGAGATGGTATTTGACATCGCCTCGTCTTCGTCTCCAGAAAACTCGTTGAGGATAGCTTCGATAGGCTTCCGGATAACATTAGCCAAAACATTAAGACGACCACGATGGGGCATGCCGATGGTGATGTGCTTGACACCGTTGTCGACAGAGCGATCGATGAGAGCCTTCATACCAGGAATGAGGGCTTCGCAACCCTCAAGACCAAAACGCTTCTCGTTGGGATATTTGCTAGCCATGAACTTTTCGAAGGACTCGGACCAGATGAGGCGATCGAGAATCATACGTTTCTCGTCGACGGTGTAGTTCCATGGTTTTGGGGTTTCGACACGCTCCCGAATCCAGTCACATTGCTCCTTGTCGGGAATGTGGACATATTGAATACCAACGGCTCCACCTGAATAATGATGTTTAAATCAGAAAACCGGGGTAAATGAGGCCAAATGTTTAATCCCATCAGCCCAAATTTCGAGCAACACGTACAGTAAATGCGTTTACAGAGCTTGATGATATCCCTCAGTTTCATGGTTTTGTTGTCCTCTGTGGCGAAATGAGGTAGGATACCGGGCCCGAGGGTGATATCCTTCGAGATCGCGCTCAGTGACCGTAGCGACTGAGCTCGAGCTCAGGAGGCTTGACGTCAGCAAGGTCAGCATCAAGAATGCCAAGTGGGTCGAGCTCTGCGACGTGGTGACCGCGCACTTGGTAGGCGCGGACGAGCAGTTGGACCTGCAGTCGGGTGAGCATAGAACGAGTCATAAACACCTTTACTTACCTTCAAGTGATCGTCCAATTCTGCGCCGTGGCCAACGTGTAACGCTGGGGCGCCATCAGCGGGATGGGGAAAATGAGTCGAAGGAGGGGGTTGGAATGCCTGGAAACTGGTGAGCCTTGTCCATTCCGGAGAAATAGACGTTCCAAGATGGGTGAACAGACTGAGGGTCCTGCTTCCAGAGCCGGTACATCTCGTCTGCATAGTAGGCATTGGTGCCGTTGGCAAAGGCGTCGTTGGGAGAAGGCGCTGGGGCCTGAGTGGCTAGTGGGCGAGCTAGACGATGCGCGTGCGCACGCGAGACGGCGCCGAGACGACCAACGAAGCGTCTGGTCAACATGTTCGGGGACCCATGTTCTCCCTCAAAATCTCTCCGTCACCACTCACGTGACTATCCCACGCTCCTCGCGCCTCACTCCGTTTCTCCACGGAATCGCTCCCAACGCGGAGTGCGTCGGGTGGCCTCTGCACCATAGTTATTCCTTCGTCGGCCCGTTCTATCAATCTCTCGACCTCCCAAGACCTCTGATTGGCTCCCGTCCAGCGCCTCCCTGTCAGTCCCTCCCCTGGCGATCGATCGTATCCCCTCTGCACGAATTCAACTCACACTCACCTGCTTTCCACTCCCTCCAGCACACGAGGCCAACGAGATCACCTCCATCAGGACAAGCAGCCCCACGCGAACGAGCACCCTGCTAGAAAGAGATCAAGGTCAGTACAGTCCCCTCTGCACACATTGATCATACTCACCTCTTATCCAGTTGATTCGTTGATGCACAATGAGCGCCGACCCTCCCTCCGCCCATCAGACGAAATGACGCAATGCGAGAGCCCAGAAGGGGGCCGCATCTTGTAATCAAGCACCCTGCTCAGACGAGATCAAGGTCACACAAGGTCAGTATCACCTCCGCCCATATTGAGTTCCTACTCACCTCTTATCCAGTCGATACACCACGTGTACCCCCTCCCTACGCCGCCGTCGAAAGCCTGGTGAGCAAGACCACTACCAACGTCCGTCCGTCTTGCACGACCCGGCGCCCTCAGCAACGAGTCGAAACGCAAAGAGGAAGCGACGACGCCTAGATCGGTCATCTATGCCGAGGGATCAAGACGACACAGCAGCCTTACACACGAAAGGCACACCACCACGTCCACGCACGCCCTCAGATCCGCGACATCAAGACACAGATCGACATAGGTGGACGGGGGTGATGCACGATCCGCCAAGGCACTCGTCGAGGTGTGGGATAGCCATGTCACCTACCTATACACCGCCTGCTCCTCATCAAGCCCTCGCCGACGACGCCCTCAAGAGCACGGGGCGCGAGCGCACGCGCCAACTCTGATATTCGCATCCGCGGGAATCTCAGTTGGCGCAGCTTACATGCCTGCTCGAGGACGTTGACGACAACGGCGACGACAGCAGCGACGACGACGACGAGGACAATGGATGGGGGTGGGGGTAAATGAGGGCAGCGCTCACCTGTGCATCACGAGCAAGGGTCCCAACGCAACCTACTCGTCCATCCATTTGTTATTCTGTCAATTGTCGGTCAGTATTTCTTCATTTAATAATTCTTTCATTCATTCGCTTACCTGGTTTCTAGATGAGGTACTCGACATCATCCACGCCTACGGCGTAGGCATAATGATCCACAACGATGAAGACGAGGACGAAACGGTGGCCTAGACAGCAAGGGGGTCCCATACAAAGTCAGTATTTCGTTCATCCTTCATAGATTAGATTTACTTACTGTCTCCTAGTTGGGCCGAAACGAACGTCTTCGACGGCACGGCGCACCCCCGACCGCTACGACGTGCAGCATGGTCTACGAAAGGACTAGGCGGCGAGCGCAAAAGGTCAGTAATTCATCTGTTTTCAAGGGATCAGAAATACTCACCATGCATCTAGAATAGTTTGCTCTTGGCCGACACACTCCAACCGCCACGGGGTGCATGTACGGGGCGGCGCCACCACCAAGTCGCCTCTCGGGGGGCGCAGACGTCAGCGACGAAGGAAGGCATGGACGTACCCTCTGGTGCACGTCCACAGCAACGGCTCGGCGAGATCGGCTGGATGAGCGAGCTGCGCTCAAAGGTCAGTATTTCCTTCCTAATGAATATATCAATTGCTTACTTTCTTTTTAGACAAACGTATTGGGCCCTATACGATGCCCTCGCATGTCCATGGTACGGGTGCGAAGATGTCCAGTGACGACGGCGACGGCGAGAGGAGCTAGGAGCGAGGGCCGCAGATAGATGAGGTCAGTATTTCGTTCGTCATTGAGGATTTAGATGTGCTCACCGTGTCCCTAGCCACCCCGAACGTCGCGATATACACGAAGCATGATCTAAAAAGACAAGCGGCGGCGGGGCGGCATAGATATCAGCGACGTTTGCAACGAAGAGAAACAGGACGAACATACCATATGGATCGGATTACGGGGCCACCACAAACAACGAGTGAGGGCAGCTGCTGTCATCGACGTGCGTGCTACAAAAAGAACGAGTCCATGGTGAGTAAGGATCGTTGTATAGCTCCAAAGATATCAACTCACCTGATTTCTAGATGGATTCATGCTGATTCTATCAGCATGTCGACCTCCCACATTCAACCATCATATCAACGACGCTGTAGATCAGCAGTCGTCGATCTAATTGGGAGTGAGGGCGAATCAGTGGAGAACGGCCGAGAGCGAGCGTCGGGGGGTAGACGCAGTGGTGGGAAGAGCATCTAGGGAGGCGCAGCAACTGGGTGGGTCAGTAATTCGTTCTCTTCGATGCGTTGAACGACGTGCTTACCTGTTTCATAGCCGCCCAAGGTCTCGAGAGGCGTAGAGAGCGGGTCGGCTGGGCTACAGCGGGACGGCGAGGTTAGTAAGGATTCCATTTCTGGAGGGAACGAGGCTCACTGACACGATCTCCAACGCCGAGACGCGTCATCTCTGCTCGCAGCATGTCGACCTCCCACATGTAGAGGTCACCTCGACGACGTTGCAAGTCAGCGGCGGGCGTGGCGAGGGCGGGAGGTGGCGGGATCTTGGAGTTGGGAGTTGGTTGCACGAAGAGCAACTGGCGGCTCGTGCATCTACTATAGGGAGCAACAATGAACGTGTTAGTATCTCGTTCCCCGTATATGTGCTGAACAGTCTACTCACTGGCTTTATAGCCCACCGATGATTCGAGGGCGCCTGCAGCGGGGCGGGGCTGTAAGACGGCGGGATTGCAGCAAAAGGCAGGTAAGTAAAATGATGCATTTGTTCTGGAGAACGTCGCTCACCCGCTCGCTCTGCAGCGTTGCGCATGCTGGTACAGTCAATACGATGTCCGAGCATCGCCGCCGTCTCAGCGCTCGTCGTCGATATCAGCGGGGACGGGATGGCGCTGTGGGATGACCGTTAGACTCAAGCTCGATGAATGGGAAGCCGCGAACTCACTGGGACAACTGCTCGCTGGAGGCGACGACGACGACAGCCTCAAGCAAAGCGAGGAACGAGTCCACCGTCAGTCGAGGTGACGATGGGAGGTCGGCGGGTGGTTGGCGAGTGCGGTCGATGCAATGAGAGGAGAGGAGGAGAGCGTAGATGAGAAGAGAGGAGAGGAGAGGAGGAAAGGGAACTGGAGAATCTCAGCGATTCCCCAGCCCCTTATATAGCTCATTTCCATAGACCTTGTACGTACGTAGATCATGTCAATAGAACGATTTTGGAAACCGGACGGAGATATGTTGCAAGTGGGCGCTAAGCGAGCCATCATACATCAGGCACTGACTTCCTCCTCCGTCTCTCCGTTTCGGTTCTGCTGCCATTCCCTCGAGCGTACTCTGCCTGGTATAGGATAGAACTATTGTAATTAATTCATAAGCTTCATATCATACAGGATAGAAAGAAACGAGGCAAAGAGATTGAAGCATTTTCTGCTTTTCGTGCATACTTCACGTTTCAAACGTATTCAGCGGATTTCACAAACCTGGAAAGTACTACAGAGATTCCCCACTACATATGAATAGAATCTCTAATACCCCCTATATCTGGTACAGTAGCAGAGGTCTCGACAATCGTACGTACAGCGAAGCCGATTCAATAGTAGCCATCCGACGACCCGCAAACGACTTCCCACTCACTCAGCGCGAAATCGTTCAGCAAGCTCCAAAGCTCCGCAAATATTCGATGTCAAGAGGACCCTGCATGCGGTCTCTCCTCTCCGGATGTGCTGGCAGTTCATAAGAAGGCGGATTCAGGCGTTTCAGCAGCAAGCGCTGTGTATATGTGCAGCAAACAACAGGCTTCCATACAGTTGAACGGCGCCCGAAGATCCTGGCGAGCGGTACCTGAACTAGACCTGTGTACGTAAGATGGCCCTGATCAGAATCCAGGCTTTTCTTGTTGCAAGGAAACGACGAATTAGACCAGGAGGAGAAGATCCATTGAATCAATGTGGATGGCCGGCGCAGCGCTCGTAACGGTCAGAATTTCTTGCTGGACTATGTTGAAACATATGGAGCACGTAGGGTACAGTACCTATTACCAATTATAGGTGTTTTTTGGTGTGCGGTGTAAAAACGCAGTGTTCTAGGAAACGGGTTTCAATGCGCCACATATTTTCCTGATTAGGCGCTTGTCCATCGCACGCCGACTCTGCGCCCTCTGCGCGATCGGCGCACTACAGATGCTTATTAATAATTATTTAATCATTGTCTAGAATCACGGCGATGTGCTAAAACGATTTAAAACGCGAAGAACGGACGATTAGAGGCGGTCCTGTGTGTGTCCGTGGGTGCTGGGAGCGGTTGCACCGAAATTCTTTGTGTACGGCAGTGTCACTGCTCTGGATCATCTATATTAATCATTCTGTTTGATTGGAATGGTTCCCAATGCGGTTAACAGAGCCGTGCTTGTTTCTAGAGTAGAAACGGCGAATGGGGGGAGGAGGAGCACATCATCCGACTCTCTGTTAATTCTCGGCGCCGTGTTCAATATACATTAGATAGCGATCTATATTACTATACAAAGCAATTACTAGACATATTTACAATCTAATTGGCTCATTTTAAGTCAGTTTAGTTGTGAATACCTGCTATTTACATGTCCATTTCCGAGTAATATTGATCCCCGCGTTCGTTTTTACACCATTCCCACCAAAGCTCGGTCTGTTTACACAGAAAAAGGAAGAATATAATGAAATTAGTTCAAATCTATAGTCGGGCAGCACCATTTATGCATCTCGCCGCGTTTCACGAGTGATGTTTCGCTTGTTAAGCCGTGTACTGAATGAAACTCGATTACTTCAATTAGGATATATTCAAATCTGGTCTACAGAAATACATGAAAGCTCGTGAATGTTGTATTAGAAGGGTTAAATGATAACCAGTGAGCAAGAAGTGTAGAGATATGTGACGGCCACTTACCTGCGGCGCGGCCGGGGGACATCGTTCAGCTATGCTTCACTGGGGTCATTTGGATATGAGATCATTGGGAAATAGAGAAAGGTTCGTGGGGACGTATACACTGGCGAGAACCCGCTTACTGCGACCCAACATGACTGCCACATAACACCGTTACCCATGTACGTCGATCACAGGGTAGAATGTCACAGGGTAGAATGACGTGCCGCGCGTGTAATGGAAGCACGACCCGAGAAACAGCGGCACCAGACAAACAAGAAAGCGGAGAGAATGCATATCGTCGACCCAAAGTGGCGATGAATGTGGGGAGTGGGAACTATTGTGCACATCACGCATAGTCTCTCCAGCATCTGAGCTGAAGGTTGACCTAGAAAAGAAGCTCGTTACATCAGTACTGTACTCAAAACAGGTGAGCATTAAGACACACTGTTCCCCTTGCCATCCTAGAACACGTTCAAACGTTTTTCGTCGCGAACAGACGGTGGCGGTGCTGGGGAAGACCAAACTTTAGCGAGGTCGCAAAGCGTTGAGGGCAACAACGTCGACATGCGGGGAGCGTGTCAATGGGATCGGCACAGACGAGATAGCAGGAGAGGGGAGGGGAGGAATGAAGGGGGAATGGTGAGAGGGAGACGAAGGTGAATTTTTGCTGTAATGTAACGTGTTGAACTTGCTGACATTCGTGTATGACGGTCGGAAGATGGTAAGGTAAATCTAGACCGAAAAGGTCGTCCGAGTGCCTTGAAATTTGCTGGAAGGGAGCTTCCGGAAAGGCGAGAATGGACTGAAAGATGGATTTTGGCAGGGCGAGGGCGGCGGGCGGCAGGTCCCTAGACGACTGCGGTAAGTGGATCAACAAATATTGGACACGCCGGATGTAGTAGGTAAATGTTACGACATGGAATGTATCCGCTTTGCCAGTCGCAAAAACTCTGGATTCAATATAATTCTGCCTCCAGGATGGCTGTAAACGATACCATTGAAAGAATTCTACTTCTGGGAGTGCTCCATAGAGCGAGCAGGGAAGGAAAATGAGGAGGAGTGCTATATTGTGTACATAATTGTTAAATTTAGACAGCACGGCATTGCGCAGATGCGTTGATGTGTGTATGCGTTGTGGAAGCCTTGAGTGCCATGTCATGATTATTGATTATTGATCATGTATCCGCAGATCGTCGAGAGCGGGCTTGGAAATCTTTGTTGAATTTCCTTGGCAGGAAATGGGTATAAAGACTCTGATACAACGAAGGGGCACTCATCCTTTCCTGCTGGAGGTTATGCCATTTTCCAGCGCCGTCTATCTTGTCATCGTCATCACCATCGACCTCTATGCTTAATGCTATCTCTCCTCGTTCTTCTCTCATACCTTCACGACCTAAGCGCCCATCACCACTGTTCTTTGCGGATGCTCAACCACTTCATTTTAATGTCGGCACCAGCTCTACTCTATGGTAAGTTCTTTAAATGTGTTTGAAGTAGCTGTTACTCATTACTGTTGTGCTCAGGAAACCATATTGGTGCGATGAAGGCATTTCTGACAGTTAAGCGCCCATACATAGTAAGTGGTTTATATTCTTATATCAAGCGGTGCTTTTGTTGATGTCCTTTCATTAGCTGCCCTCACTTCGACACTATGTATTGTTTTCCGGCAGCCGGCCCCTCCCCACAACCCTTAACTCAATGTTTGTCAGGACAAGGAATGCTCCAACACCATATATCTTCTTCCGGCGAGCGAGGTCGTTTGCCAAATGGGTGTGCGGTCCCAGTGAGTCCCACCTTGTCACTTTGCACAGCTTTTATGCTGACTTTCATTTAGTACTCTCGACGCAAGGTATTGATGTCCGGTGACCATGAACACACCTCCATGAATGTCCTGAGGCCATATATTTTCTTCCCGCAACCTTTGACACCAGCTGACAAGCTTCGACGCAACGTATCGACGTCCGGCGGACCGCGGTGCCCAATATTCATCGAGGCCGCAATGTTCCCGAATCCCGCCTCCCGGTCGCCTCGGTGGATTTATGCTGGTGAGTGCGTTATTATTATCTTCCCCGCCATCAGAACCCAATATTAACCTTTTTTCACGCAGAAAAGCCTCGAGACGACGTATCGACGTCCCGCGGCCGGGACTGCGCTGCACTCCCATCAACACCCCAACACAATCTTCCCGCCACCAAGCCTTGATGCTACAGTCGAGGTTCAGTAGCAACTCACAGTGGTGCTGCTGACTCGATTGCGCTTATGGTGAGTATATGAATGTCCCTGCGCGCCATCAGACTCTCGTCGACTGATATTACTCTTCATAGAAATGTGTCGACAATGCTATATATCGACGTCCCGCGGCCGGGACTGCACTGCAATCCCATCAACACCCCAACACGATATATCGTCTTCCTGCCACCAAGCTTCAACATTACAATCGACGTCGCACCCGCAATGCCGCAATGCTATGTATGTCCTCCTCGCTGGATTGAGCTTGAAACGGATATGTGAGTGTATTAATATCCTCCTGCGGGCCATCAGACTCTCGCGCTGATATTACTTTGCGCAGAAATGTCTCGACGCTATGTATCGACGTCGCGCGACATGCCCAATACAATATATCCCCTTCCCGCCAACTCGTCCATGTGCCGGCACTCAAATTCCGCAACAAGTCATTATTTGGATTCCGTGGCGGTGTATTGGCCTCGTATGCCATTTGCGGGATCGCACTAGGCTCGTATGCGACTTGCGAGAGAATGTAACCCTAGTAAGTGCCTTGCTTGTGATTGTGAGAACACCCGCTGACTTTACTTTCCAGCTTGACGCGCGCCGCAGGACTTGACTTGGACTGTAAGTCCAGTTTCCTGACTTTCTGATTTCCGCGCTAACAGACACTTTGCAGAGACGTTGACTAATGCGACTTCAAAGCTTGCGAGAGGATTGTAACCCTAGTTCTTGTGAGAGCATCCGCTTCCCGCGGAACCTTAGCACTTAATAGACTTGTGAGTTGATTTCAACTCAGTCCTTGATTTCAGCGCTAACAAACACTTTGTGCAGAGATACTTGTAAACCTGATTTATTGCATACTAACTAGATGTGCTACTGTACCTATGCAAGCTCTGTGAGTGGACTGACTGACCTTGTTGGGGTCGTTGCGGCCCCAACGCTGTTCACATTCCCTTCGGGGAATGCGAACCTTTGCTCGCATGCACCTGAAGCCGACTCGAGGAGGTCGAAAACTTACCACTTTTCAGAAAATTATCCCCGTTTAGGCTGTTTTCAGACGAAATCTCCCTTTTTCCCTCTAAATCCACGTGAATCGGGCAAAAGAATCACGTACCTAGCACAAAAGTCACGTCAGGGACCAAGCAGCAACCAAGAGTGTTGTGAGTAGTCTCATCACCAGCGCGAACAGGATCTAAGGGTTGACAACCAGCAACAGAGAGACCAATGGAGTGGGACAAACGTCGAGATGGTATTTGACATCGCCTCGTCTTCGTCTCCAGAAAACTCGTTGAGGATAGCTTCGATAGGCTTCCGGATAACATTAGCCAAAACATTAAGACGACCACGATGGGGCATGCCGATGGTGATGTGCTTGACACCGTTGTCGACAGAGCGATCGATGAGAGCCTTCATACCAGGAATGAGGGCTTCGCAACCCTCAAGACCAAAACGCTTCTCGTTGGGATATTTGCTAGCCATGAACTTTTCGAAGGACTCGGACCAGATGAGGCGATCGAGAATCATACGTTTCTCGTCGACGGTGTAGTTCCATGGTTTTGGGGTTTCGACACGCTCCCGAATCCAGTCACATTGCTCCTTGTCGGGAATGTGGACATATTGAATACCAACGGCTCCACCTGAATAATGATGTTTAAATCAGAAAACCGGGGTAAATGAGGCCAAATGTTAAATCCCATTCAGCCCAAATTTCGAGCAACACGTACAGTAAATGCGTTTACAGAGCTTGATGATATCCCTCAGTTTCATGGTTTTGTTGTCCTCTGTGGCGAAATGAGGTAGGATACCGGGCCCGAGGGTGATATCCTTCTCGAGATCGCGCTCAGTGAAGCCGTAGCGACTGAGCTCGAGCTCAGGAGGCTTGACGTCAGCAAGGTCAGCATCAAGAATGCCAAGTGGGTCGAGCTCTGCGACGTGGTGACCGCGCACTTGGTAGGCGCGGACGAGCAGTTGGACCTGCAGTCGGGTGAGCATAGAACGAGTCATAAACACCTTTACTTACCTTCAAGTGATCGTCCAATTCTGCGCCGTGGCCAACGTGTAACGCTGGGGCGCCATCAGCGGGATGGGGAAAATGAGTCGAAGGAGGGGGTTGGAATGCCTGGAAACTGGTGAGGCCCTTGTCCATTCCGGAGAAATAGACGTTCCAAGATGGGTGAACAGACTGAGGGTCCTGCTTCCAGAGCCGGTACATCTCGTCTGCATAGTAGGCATTGGTGCCGTTGGCAAAGGCGTCGTTGGGAGAAGGCGCTGGGGCCTGAGTGGCTAGTGGGCGAGCTAGACGATGCGCGTGCGCACGCGAGACGGCGCCGAGACGACCAACGAAGCGTCTGGTCAACATGTTCGGGGAAGACCCATGTTCTCCCTCAAAATCTCTCCGTCACCACTCACGTGACTATCCCACGCTCCTCGCGCCTCACTCCGTTTCTCCACGGAATCGCTCCCAACGCGGAGTGCGTCGGGTGGCCTCTGCACCATAGTTATTCCTTCGTCGGCCCGTTCTATCAATCTCTCGACCTCCCAAGACCTCTGATTGGCTCCCGTCCAGCGCCTCCCTGTCAGTCCCTCCCCTGGCGATCGATCGTATCCCCTCTGCACGAATTCAACTCACACTCACCTGCTTTCCACTCCCTCCAGCACACGAGGCCAACGAGATCACCTCCATCAGGACAAGCAGCCCCACGCGAACGAGCACCCTGCTAGAAAGAGATCAAGGTCAGTACAGTCCCCTCTGCACACATTGATCATACTCACCTCTTATCCAGTTGATTCGTTGATGCACAATGAGCGCCGACCCTCCCTCGCCATCAGACGAAATGACGCAATGCGAGAGCCCAGAAGGGGGCCGCATCTTGTAATCAAGCACCCTGCTCAGACGAGATCAAGGTCACACAAGTCAGTATCACCTCCGCCCATATTGAGTTCCTACTCACCTCTTATCCAGTCGATACACCACGTGTACCCCCTCCCTACGCCGCCGTCGAAAGCCTGGTGAGCAAGACCACTACCAACGTCCGTCCGTCTTGCACGACCCGGCGCCCCTCAGCAACGAGTCGAAAACGCAAAGAGGAAGCGACGACGCCTAGATCGGTCATCTATGCCGAGGGATCAAGACGACAAGCAGCCTTACACACGAAAGGCACACACCACGTCCACGCACGCCCTCAGATCCGCGACATCAAGACACAGATCGACATAGGTGGACGGGGTGATGCACGATCCGCCAAGGGCACTCGTCGAGGTGTGGGATAGCCATGTCACCTACCTATACACCGCCTGCTCCTCATCAAGCCCTCGCCGACGACGCCCTCAAGAGCACGGGGCGCGAGCGCACGCGCCAACTCTGATATTCGCATCCGCGGGAATCTCAGTTGGCGCAGCTTACATGCCTGCTCGAGGACGTTGACGACAACGGCGACGACAGCAGCGACGACGACGACGAGGACAATGGATGGGGGTGGGGGTAAATGAGGGCAGCGCTCACCTGTGCATCACGAGCAAGGGTCCCAACGCAACCTACTCGTCCATCCATTTGTTATTCTGTCAATTGTCGGTCAGTATTTCTTCATTTAATAATTCTTTCATTCATTCGCTTACCTGGTTTCTAGATGAGGTACTCGACATCATCCACGCCTACGGCGTAGGCATAATGATCCACAACGATGAAGACGAGGACGAAACGGTGGCCTAGACAGCAAGGGGGTCCCATACAAAGTCAGTATTTCGTTCATCCTTCATAGATTAGATTTACTTACTGTCTCCTAGTTGGGCCGAAACGAACGTCTTCGACGGCACGGCGCACCCCGACCGCTACGACGTGCAGCATGGTCTACGAAAGGACTAGGCGGCGAGCGCAAAAGGTCAGTAATTCATCTGTTTTCAAGGGATCAGAAATACTCACCATGCATCTAGAATAGTTTGCTCTTGGCCGACACACTCCAACCGCCACGGGGTGCATGTACGGGGCGGCGCCACCACCAAGTCGCCTCTCGGGGCGCAGACGTCAGCGACGAAGGAAGGCATGGACGTACCCTCTGGTGCACGTCCACAGCAACGGCTCGGCGAGATCGGCTGGATGAGCGAGCTGCGCTCAAAGGTCAGTATTTCCTTCCTAATGAATATATCAATTGCTTACTTTCTTTTTAGACAAACGTATTGGGCCCTATACGATGCCCTCGCATGTCCATGGTACGGGTGCGAAGATGTCCAGTGACGACGGCGACGGCGAGAGGAGCTAGGAGCGAGGGCCGCAGATAGATGAGGTCAGTATTTCGTTCGTCATTGAGGATTTAGATGTGCTCACCGTGTCCCTAGCCACCCCGAACGTCGCGATATACACGAAGCATGATCTAAAAAGACAAGCGGCGGCGGGGCGGCATAGATATCAGCGACGTTTGCAACGAAGAGAAACAGGACGAACATACCATATGGATCGGATTACGGGGCCACCACAAACAACGAGTGAGGGCAGCTGCTGTCATCGACGTGCGTGCTACAAAAAGAACGAGTCCATGGTGAGTAAGGATCGTTGTATAGCTCCAAAGATATCAACTCACCTGATTTCTAGATGGATTCATGCTGATTCTATCAGCATGTCGACCTCCCACATTCAACCATCATATCAACGACGCTGTAGATCAGCAGTCGTCGATCTAATTGGGAGTGAGGGCGAATCAGTGGAGAACGGCCGAGAGCGAGCGTCGGGGGTAGACGCAGTGGTGGGAAGAGCATCTAGGGAGGCGCAGCAACTGGGTGGGTCAGTAATTCGTTCTCTTCGATGCGTTGAACGACGTGCTTACCTGTTTCATAGCCGCCCAAGGTCTCGAGAGGCGTAGAGAGCGGGTCGGCTGGGCTACAGCGGGACGGCGAGGTTAGTAAGGATTCCATTTCTGGAGGGAACGAGGCTCACTGACACGATCTCCAACGCCGAGACGCGTCATCTCTGCTCGCAGCATGTCGACCTCCCACATGTAGAGGTCACCTCGACGACGTTGCAAGTCAGCGGCGGGCGTGGCGAGGGCGGGAGGTGGCGGGATCTTGGAGTTGGGAGTTGGTTGCACGAAGAGCAACTGGCGGCTCGTGCATCTACTATAGGGAGCAACAATGAACGTGTTAGTATCTCGTTCCCCGTATATGTGCTGAACAGTCTACTCACTGGCTTTATAGCCCACCGATGATTCGAGGGCGCCTGCAGCGGGGCGGGGCTGTAAGACGGCGGGATTGCAGCAAAAGGCAGGTAAGTAAAATGATGCATTTGTTCTGGAGAACGTCGCTCACCCGCTCGCTCTGCAGCGTTGCGCATGCTGGTACAGTCAATACGATGTCCGAGCATCGCCGCCGTCTCAGCGCTCGTCGTCGATATCAGCGGGGACGGGATGGCGCTGTGGGATGACCGTTAGACTCAAGCTCGATGAATGGGAAGCCGCGAACTCACTGGGACAACTGCTCGCTGGAGGCGACGACGACGACAGCCTCAAGCAAAGCGAGGAACGAGTCCACCGTCAGTCGAGGTGACGATGGGAGGTCGGCGGGTGGTTGGCGAGTGCGGTCGATGCAATGATAGGAGAGGAGGAGAGCGTAGATGAGAAGAGAGGAGAGGAGAGGAGGAAAGGGAACTGGAGAATCTCAGCGATTCCCCAGCCCCTTATATAGCTCATTTCCATAGACCTTGTACGTACGTAGATCATGTCAATAGAACGATTTTGGAAACCGGACGGAGATATGTTGCAAGTGGGCGCTAAGCGAGCCATCATACATCAGGCACTGACTTCCTCCTCCGTCTCTCCGTTTCGGTTCTGCTGCCATTCCCTCGAGCGTACTCTGCCTGGTATAGGATAGAACTATTGTAATTAATTCATAAGCTTCATATCATACAGGATAGAAAGAAACGAGGCAAAGAGATTGAAGCATTTTCTGCTTTTCGTGCATACTTCACGTTTCAAACGTATTCAGCGGATTTCACAAACCTGGAAAGTACTACAGAGATTCCCCACTACATATGAATAGAATCTCTAATACCCCCTATATCTGGTACAGTAGCAGAGGTCTCGACAATCGTACGTACAGCGAAGCCGATTCAATAGTAGCCATCCGACGACCCGCAAACGACTTCCCACTCACTCAGCGCGAAATCGTTCAGCAAGCTCCAAAGCTCCGCAAATATTCGATGTCAAGAGGACCCTGCATGCGGTCTCTCCTCTCCGGATGTGCTGGCAGTTCATAAGAAGGCGGATTCAGGCGTTTCAGCAGCAAGCGCTGTGTATATGTGCAGCAAACAACAGGCTTCCATACAGTTGAACGGCGCCCGAAGATCCTGGCGAGCGGTACCTGAACTAGACCTGTGTACGTAAGATGGCCCTGATCAGAATCCAGGCTTTTCTTGTTGCAAGGAAACGACGAATTAGACCAGGAGGAGAAGATCCATTGAATCAATGTGGATGGCCGGCGCAGCGCTCGTAACGGTCAGAATTTCTTGCTGGACTATGTTGAAACATATGGAGCACGTAGGGTACAGTACCTATTACCAATTATAGGTGTTTTTTGGTGTGCGGTGTAAAAACGCAGTGTTCTAGGAAACGGGTTTCAATGCGCCACATATTTTCCTGATTAGGCGCTTGTCCATCGCACGCCGACTCTGCGCCCTCTGCGCGATCGGCGCACTACAGATGCTTATTAATAATTATTTAATCATTGTCTAGAATCACGGCGATGTGCTAAAACGATTTAAAACGCGAAGAACGGACGATTAGAGGCGGTCCTGTGTGTGTCCGTGGGTGCTGGGAGCGGTTGCACCGAAATTCTTTGTGTACGGCAGTGTCACTGCTCTGGATCATCTATATTAATCATTCTGTTTGATTGGAATGGTTCCCAATGCGGTTAACAGAGCCGTGCTTGTTTCTAGAGTAGAAACGGCGAATGGGGGGAGGAGGAGCACATCATCCGACTCTCTGTTAATTCTCGGCGCCGTGTTCAATATACATTAGATAGCGATCTATATTACTATACAAAGCAATTACTAGACATATTTACAATCTAATTGGCTCATTTTAAGTCAGTTTAGTTGTGAATACCTGCTATTTACATGTCCATTTCCGAGTAATATTGATCCCCGCGTTCGTTTTTACACCATTCCCACCAAAGCTCGGTCTGTTTACACAGAAAAAGGAAGAATATAATGAAATTAGTTCAAATCTATAGTCGGGCAGCACCATTTATGCATCTCGCCGCGTTTCACGAGTGATGTTTCGCTTGTTAAGCCGTGTACTGAATGAAACTCGATTACTTCAATTAGGATATATTCAAATCTGGTCTACAGAAATACATGAAAGCTCGTGAATGTTGTATTAGAAGGGTTAAATGATAACCAGTGAGCAAGAAGTGTAGAGATATGTGACGGCCACTTACCTGCGGCGCGGCCGGGGGACATCGTTCAGCTATGCTTCACTGGGGTCATTTGGATATGAGATCATTGGGAAATAGAGAAAGGTTCGTGGGGACGTATACACTGGCGAGAACCCGCTTACTGCGACCCAACATGACTGCCACATAACACCGTTACCCATGTACGTCGATCACAGGGTAGAATGTCACAGGGTAGAATGACGTGCCGCGCGTGTAATGGAAGCACGACCCGAGAAACAGCGGCACCAGACAAACAAGAAAGCGGAGAGAATGCATATCGTCGACCCAAAGTGGCGATGAATGTGGGGAGTGGGAACTATTGTGCACATCACGCATAGTCTCTCCAGCATCTGAGCTGAAGGTTGACCTAGAAAAGAAGCTCGTTACATCAGTACTGTACTCAAAACAGGTGAGCATTAAGACACACTGTTCCCCTTGCCATCCTAGAACACGTTCAAACGTTTTTCGTCGCGAACAGACGGTGGCGGTGCTGGGGAAGACCAAACTTTAGCGAGGTCGCAAAGCGTTGAGGGCAACAACGTCGACATGCGGGGAGCGTGTCAATGGGATCGGCACAGACGAGATAGCAGGAGAGGGGAGGGGAGGGAATGAAGGGGGAATGGTGAGAGGGAGACGAAGGTGAATTTTTGCTGTAATGTAACGTGTTGAACTTGCTGACATTCGTGTATGACGGTCGGAAGATGGTAAGGTAAATCTAGACCGAAAAGGTCGTCCGAGTGCCTTGAAATTTGCTGGAAGGGAGCTTCCGGAAAGGCGAGAATGGACTGAAAGATGGATTTTGGCAGGGCGAGGGCGGCGGGCGGCAGGTCCCTAGACGACTGCGGTAAGTGGATCAACAAATATTGGACACGCCGGATGTAGTAGGTAAATGTTACGACATGGAATGTATCCGCTTTGCCAGTCGCAAAAACTCTGGATTCAATATAATTCTGCCTCCAGGATGGCTGTAAACGATACCATTGAAAGAATTCTACTTCTGGGAGTGCTCCATAGAGCGAGCAGGGAAGGAAAATGAGGAGGAGTGCTATATTGTGTACATAATTGTTAAATTTAGACAGCACGGCATTGCGCAGATGCGTTGATGTGTGTATGCGTTGTGGAAGCCTTGAGTGCCATGTCATGATTATTGATTATTGATCATGTATCCGCAGATCGTCGAGAGCGGGCTTGGAAATCTTTGTTGAATTTCCTTGGCAGGAAATGGGTATAAAGACTCTGATACAACGAAGGGGCACTCATCCTTTCCTGCTGGAGGTTATGCCATTTTCCAGCGCCGTCTATCTTGTCATCGTCATCACCATCGACCTCTATGCTTAATGCTATCTCTCCTCGTTCTTCTCTCATACCTTCACGACCTAAGCGCCCATCACCACTGTTCTTTGCGGATGCTCAACCACTTCATTTTAATGTCGGCACCAGCTCTACTCTATGGTAAGTTCTTTAAATGTGTTTGAAGTAGCTGTTACTCATTACTGTTGTGCTCAGGAAACCATATTGGTGCGATGAAGGCATTTCTGACAGTTAAGCGCCCATACATAGTAAGTGGTTTATATTCTTATATCAAGCGGTGCTTTTGTTGATGTCCTTTCATTAGCTGCCCTCACTTCGACACTATGTATTGTTTTCCGGCAGCCGGCCCCTCCCCACAACCCTTAACTCAATGTTTGTCAGGACAAGGAATGCTCCAACACCATATATCTTCTTCCGGCGAGCGAGGTCGTTTGCCAAATGGTGTGTGCGGTCCCAGTGAGTCCCACCTTGTCACTTTGCACAGCTTTTATGCTGACTTTCATTTAGTACTCTCGACGCAAGGTATTGATGTCCGGTGACCATGAACACACCTCCATGAATGTCCTGAGGCCATATATTTTCTTCCCGCAACCTTTGACACCAGCTGACAAGCTTCGACGCAACGTATCGACGTCCGGCGGACCGCGGTGCCCAATATTCATCGAGGCCGCAATGTTCCCGAATCCCGCCTCCCGGTCGCCTCGGTGGATTTATGCTGGTGAGTGCGTTATTATTATCTTCCCCGCCATCAGAACCCAATATTAACCTTTTTTCACGCAGAAAAGCCTCGAGACGACGTATCGACGTCCCGCGGCCGGGACTGCGCTGCACTCCCATCAACACCCCAACACAATCTTCCCGCCACCAAGCCTTGATGCTACAGTCGAGGTTCAGTAGCAACTCACAGTGGTGCTGCTGACTCGATTGCGCTTATGGTGAGTATATGAATGTCCCTGCGCGCCATCAGACTCTCGTCGACTGATATTACTCTTCATAGAAATGTGTCGACAATGCTATATATCGACGTCCCGCGGCCGGGACTGCACTGCAATCCCATCAACACCCCAACACGATATATCGTCTTCCTGCCACCAAGCTTCAACATTACAATCGACGTCGCACCCGCAATGCCGCAATGCTATGTATGTCCTCCTCGCTGGATTGAGCTTGAAACGGATATGTGAGTGTATTAATATCCTCCTGCGGGCCATCAGACTCTCGCGCTGATATTACTTTGCGCAGAAATGTCTCGACGCTATGTATCGACGTCGCGCGACATGCCCAATACAATATATCCCCTTCCCGCCAACTCGTCCATGTGCCGGCACTCAAATTCCGCAACAAGTCATTATTTGGATTCCGTGGCGGTGTATTGGCCTCGTATGCCATTTGCGGGATCGCACTAGGCTCGTATGCGACTTGCGAGAGAATGTAACCCTAGTAAGTGCCTTGCTTGTGATTGTGAGAACACCCGCTGACTTTACTTTCCAGCTTGACGCGCGCCGCAGGACTTGACTTGGACTGTAAGTCCAGTTTCCTGACTTTCTGATTTCCGCGCTAACAGACACTTTGCAGAGACGTTGACTAATGCGACTTCAAAGCTTGCGAGAGGATTGTAACCCTAGTTCTTGTGAGAGCATCCGCTTCCCGCGGAACCTTAGCACTTAATAGACTTGTGAGTTGATTTCAACTCAGTCCTTGATTTCAGCGCTAACAAACACTTTGTGCAGAGATACTTGTAAACCTGATTTATTGCATACTAACTAGATGTGCTACTGTACCTATGCAAGCTCTGTGAGTGGACTGACTGACCTTGTTGGGGTCGTTGCGGCCCCAACGCTGTTCACATTCCCTTCGGGGAATGCGAACCTTTGCTCGCATGCACCTGAAGCCGACTCGAGGAGGTCGAAAACTTACCACTTTTCAGAAAATTATCCCCGTTTAGGCTGTTTTCAGACGAAATCTCCCTTTTTCCCTCTAAATCCACGTGAATCGGGCAAAAGAATCACGTACCTACACAAAAGTCACGTCAGGGACCAAGCAGCAACCAAGAGTGTTGTGAGTAGTCTCATCACCAGCGCGAACAGGATCTAAGGGTTGACAACCAGCAACAGAGAGACCAATGGAGTGGGACAAACGTCGAGATGGTATTTGACATCGCCTCGTCTTCGTCTCCAGAAAACTCGTTGAGGATAGCTTCGATAGGCTTCCGGATAACATTAGCCAAAACATTAAGACGACCACGATGGGGCATGCCGATGGTGATGTGCTTGACACCGTTGTCGACAGAGCGATCGATGAGAGCCTTCATACCAGGAATGAGGGCTTCGCAACCCTCAAGACCAAAACGCTTCTCGTTGGGATATTTGCTAGCCATGAACTTTTCGAAGGACTCGGACCAGATGAGGCGATCGAGAATCATACGTTTCTCGTCGACGGTGTAGTTCCATGGTTTTGGGGTTTCGACACGCTCCCGAATCCAGTCACATTGCTCCTTGTCGGGAATGTGGACATATTGAATACCAACGGCTCCACCTGAATAATGATGTTTAAATCAGAAAACCGGGGTAAATGAGGTGAAATAGGCCAAATGTTAAATCCCATTCAGCCCAAATTTTTCGAGCAACACGTACAGTAAATGCGTTTACAGAGCTTGATGATATCCCTCAGTTTCATGGTTTTGTTGTCCTCTGTGGCGAAATGAGGTAGGATACCGGGCCCGAGGGTGATATCCTTCTCGAGATCGCGCTCAGTGAAGCCGTAGCGACTGAGCTCGAGCTCAGGAGGCTTGACGTCAGCAAGGTCAGCATCAAGAATGCCAAGTGGGTCGAGCTCTGCGACGTGGTGACCGCGCACTTGGTAGGCGCGGACGAGCAGTTGGACCTGCAGTCGGGTGAGCATAGAACGAGTCATAAACACCTTTACTTACCTTCAAGTGATCGTCCAATTCTGCGCCGTGGCCAACGTGTAACGCTGGGGCGCCATCAGCGGGATGGGGAAAATGAGTCGAAGGAGGGGGTTGGAATGCTTGGAAACTGGTGAGGCCCTTGTCCATTCCGGAGAAATAGACGTTCCAAGATGGGTGAACAGACTGAGGGTCCTGCTTCCAGAGCCGGTACATCTCGTCTGCATAGTAGGCATTGGTGCCGTTGGCAAAGGCGTCGTTGGGAGAAGGCGCTGGGGCCTGAGTGGCTAGTGGGCGAGCTAGACGATGCGCGTGCGCACGCGAGACGGCGCCGAGACGACCAACGAAGCGTCTGGTCAACATGTTCGGGGAAGACCCATGTTCTCCCTCAAAATCTCTCCGTCACCACTCACGTGACCATCCCACGCTCCTCGCGCCTCGCTCCGTTTCTCCACGGAATCGCTCCCAACGCGGAGTGCGTCGGGTGGCCTCTGCACCATAGTTATTCCTTCGTCGGCCCGTTCTATCAATCTCTCGACCTCTGATTGGCTCCCGTCCAGCACCTCCCCTGGCGATCCCCTCTGCACGAATTCAACTCACACTCACCTGCTTTCCACTCCCTCCAGCACACGAGGCCAACGAGATCACCTCCATCAGGACAAGCAGCCCCACGCGAACGAGCACCCTGCTAGAAAGAGATCAAGGTCAGTACAGTCCCCTCTGCACACATTGATCATACTCACCTCTTATCCAGTTGATTCGTTGATGCACAATGAGCGCCGACCCTCCCTCCGCCCATCAGACGAAATGACGCAATGCGAGAGCCCAGAAGGGGGCCGCATCTTGTAATCAAGCACCCTGCTCAGACGAGATCAAGGTCACACAAGGTCAGTATCACCTCCGCCCATATTGAGTTCCTACTCACCTCTTATCCAGTCGATACACCACGTGTACCCCCTCCCTACGCCGCCGTCGAAAGCCTGGTGAGCAAGACCACTACCAACGTCCGTCCGTCTTGCACGACCCGGCGCCCCTCAGCAACGAGTCGAAAACGCAAAGAGGAAGCGACGACGCCTAGATCGGTCATCTATGCCGAGGGATCAAGACGACAAGCAGCCTTACACACGAAAGGCACACCACCACGTCCACGCACGCCCTCAGATCCGCGACATCAAGACACAGATCGACATTGAGGGGTGGACGGGGTGATGCACGATCCGCCAAGGGCACTCGTCGAGGTGTGCACATGTCACCTACCTATCCACCGCCTGCTCCTCATCAAGCCCTCGACGACGACGTCCTCAAGAGCACGGGGCACGAGCGCACGCGCCAACTCTGATATTCGCATCTGCGGGAATCTCAGTTGGCGCAGCTTACATGCCTGCTCGAGCACGTTGACGACAACGGCGACGACAGCAGCAGCGACGAGGAGGAGGACAGTGGATGGGGGTGGGGGTAAATGAGGGCAGTGCTCACCTCTGCATGACGAGCAAGGGTCCCCACCCAACCTACTCGTCCATCCATTTGTTATTCTGTCAATTGTGGGTCAGTATATCTTCATTTAATAACCATGCCACCTACCTATACACCGCCTGCTCCTCATCAAGCCCTCGCCGACGACGCCCTCAAGAGCACGAGGCATGAACGCACGCGCCAACTCTGATATTCGCATCCGCGGGAATCTCAGTTGGCGCAGCTTACATGCCTGCTCGAGCACGTTGACGACAACGGCGACGACAGCAGCGACGACGACGACGAGGACAATGGATGGGGGTGGGGGTAAATGAGGGCAGCGCTCACCTCTGCATGACGAGCAAGGGTCCCCACCCAAGCTACTCGTCCATCCATTCGTTATTCTGTCAGTTGTGGGTCAGTATATCTTCATTTAATAATTCTTTCATTCGCTTACTTGGTTTCTAGATGAGCCATTCGACGTTATCCACGTCCACGACGCAGTCACAACGATGAAGACGAGGACGAAACGGTGGCCTAGACAGCAAGGGGGTCCCATACAAAGTCAGTATTTCGTTCATCCTTCATAGATTAGATTTACTTACTGTCTCCTAGTTGGGCCGAAACGAACGTCTTCGACGGCACGGCGCACCCCCGACCGCTACGACGTGCAGCATGGTCTACGAAAGGACTAGGCGGCGAGCGCAAAAGGTCAGTAATTCATCTGTTTTCGAGGATCAGAAATACTCACCATGCATCTAGAATAGTTTGCTCTTGGCCGACACACTCCAACCGCCACGGGGTGCATCTACGGGCGGCGCCACCACCAAGTCGCCTCTCGGGGGCGCAGACGTCAGCGACGAAGGAAGGCATGGACGTACCCTCTGGTGCACGTCCACAGCAACGGCTCGGCGAGATCGCTGGATGAGCGAGCTGCGCTCAAAGGCCAGTATTTCCTTCCTAATGAATATATCAATTGCTTACTTTCTTTTTTAGACAAACGTATTGGGCCCTATACGATGCCCTCGCCTGTCCATGGTACGGGTGCGACGTCAACAACGACGACGTCGACGGCGAGAGGAGCTAGGAGCGAGGGCCGCAGATAGATGAGGTCAGTATTTCGTTCGTCATTGAGGATTTAGATGTGCTCACCGTGTCCCTAGCCACCCCGAACGTCGCGATATACACGAAGCATGATCTAAAAAGACAAGCGGCGGGGCGGCATAGATATCAGCGACGTTTGCAACGAAGAGAAACAGGACGAACATACCATATGGATCGGATTACGGGGCCGCCACAAAGCAACGAGAGAGGGTAGGATGACAGCTGCTGTCATCGACGTGCGTGCTAGAAAAAGAACGGGTACATGGTGAGTAAGGATCGTTGTATAGCTCCAAAGATATCAACTCACCTGATTTCTAGATGGATTCATGCTGATTCTATCAGCATGTCGACCTCCCACATTCAACCATCATATCAACGACGCTGTAGATCAGCAGTCGTCGATCTAATTGGGAGTGAGGGCGGATCAGTGGAGAACGGCCGAGAGCGAGCGTCGGGGGTAGACGCAATGTGGGAAGAGCATCTAGGAGCGCAGCAACTGGGTGGGTCAGTATTTCGTGAGTAGGGATCATTCTCTGAATTATAAGAAAACAACTCACCTGCCGTCTAGATTGATTCATGATCATTCTATCAGCATGTCGACCTCCACATTCAACGATCATATCAACGATGCTGTAGATCAGCAGTTGCGGTCTGGTTGGGAGCGAGGGCGGGTCAGTGGTGAGTGAGCGAGAGCGAGGTGAGAACGAGCACGTCGGGATGAAATGGCAGACAGAGGATCTAGGGAGGGCGCAGCAATGCTGGGTGGGTCAGTAATTCGTTCTCTTCGATGCGTTGAACGACGTCTTACCTGTTTCATAGCCGCCCAAGGTCTCGAGAGGCGTAGAGAGGGGTCGGCTGGCTACAGCGGGACGGCGAGGTTAGTAAGGATTCCATTTCTGGAGGGAACGAGGTTCACTGACACGATCTCCAACGCCGAGACGCGTCATCTCTGCTCGCAGCATGTCGACCTCCCACATGTAGAGGTCACCTCGACGACGTTGCAAGTCAGCGGCGGGCGTAGCGAGGGCGGGAGGTGGCGGGATCTTGGAGTTGGGGAGAGCAACTGGCGGCTCGTGCATCTACTATAGGGAGCAACAATGAACGTGTTAGTATCTCGTTCCCCGTATATGTGCTGAACAGTCTACTCACTGCTTTATAGCCCATCGACGATTCGAGGGCGCCTGCA
>QEYC01000055.1:0-171933 GCA_009935795.1 Pholiota adiposa
TTTGTTCTTTGATTCTCTTAACGACTTCCCGGACGGCACTGCGATTAGTTATTACAATGTGTTCTACAGCACAGCAGCGGGCACGGAGGATAAAGCTGCAGTAGTTCAGTTCTTTACCCCAGGAAACCAAGCCATTCCTTATGCTGAGGTGCGTAATTTTTGCTGATGAGTAGTGAGAAAATTCTGAGCCTAGATTCTGTTCGATTTGCAGTTCGTTGGAAAAGACCCGGTATGTGCACTCTATGCAATGAATTCATACTTTCCATTGATATTTTTGACCGTGATGAAGACACACACAGTGACATTTGTTCTGGATGGTGCTGAATTGAAACACCCAGGCAAATGGAACGATCTCAACATTGCCACTGTAACCTCCGTGCTCGCGAAAGCGACTAAATCCCAAGAGTTCGAGCTGACCATCGGCGCGATTTCGAAAAGTGTGAAGTGGACTCTTCCTATCCCCGACACCTTACATTCTAGCATCAGTAAGCATTTTCTGACAGCGTATGGGCATCTGTAATGACGGTGATGAATCCCTTTTATGAGTAGAGGCATACGGATCGATATCTTTCAAGAACATCAAGTCAATTGCGAACGGGACGAAGACGTACATCGATTACAACAACGACAGAATCTTGTTCTACACAGGTGCAGACATCCTGCATGGAACAGATGTAGTTGGATATGTGCGCCAATTTTTGTTCCAATCATACATACATTGCTCCTTTCTCTGACATCTGTTTATTTTGATCAATAGTTCATTCGTACGTCTCTTGCGTTGGCCGTGATGGTAATTGTAGTTGACCAATTTTTCTGCTTTAGCGGAAGAGAACAGCATCGCAGATGCTACCGCCCTTGGAAACTATTCGTTCATGAGCGCAACCGCTGCTGACGTCGCAACCTGGCACGACATCTAGGAAACTATTCTCTTCAATTCCATATCTCCAAATGTTCGTAAATCGTTGATCGCAGTGACCTTTCGCAAAGACATTCGTATTCAGATGACAGAGTTGTAGATCAATTTTGTTCTGTATGTAAAATCGAAATTCTCTTCTCATTTGATGCATGCACCGTAACAATGTTAATATTGAAGATACGAGGTTACCGTGCCGTTTGATGTGCAAGAAACTTGAGTACAGGGCGTCATACTAGTTCGCACTCGGGACGTTGAAATTCGCCTGACAGAATGATGGGCAAGATCGGAGATGTGTTCAATAGAGTACTTATGCATAATAAAATAGCCGCCAACGAACAACGCGACTATCGAGCCGTCTTTTGGGAGAAAGAACATCGACGTCCAGTCTCTCGAACTTGGGGCTGCTACTGTGCCATGTCCATATCGAGGTTAAGCCCGAAGACGATGTCAAGGAGTCCGCGTCCTCCACTCACGTCTCGCCTGAGCTTGAAACACCCCTACTAGCCTTCCAGATCAACCCTCTAAACCCAACAATCTTCCGGCTAAATCACGAAATCTTGAATGCCAAAAAGAGAGTATTGACCCCAAAACAGAGGCGGGCCGCACGCGACGTGGGTGCAGTCAGAGAGGGCGAGTTGATGAGTGGAGATGACAGGGGAAACAGCGGTTGTGGAGTAGTAGCCCACGCGCATGTGCCCTTGTCGTCGGTCGAACCATAATTCTCTGCATGACGTAGTTAGCCGCGCTATGCGCATGATCACCCACCCCAGGAAAAGAACAGACCCCTCGCCAAATGCGCATTCCCCTGTCGATACTTTCTCGAATCTGGTCCCAGAAGAATGAATCTAGGTCAAGGTACCGAGCCGAAGTGAAATATCATGCCAGAAGAAAATCAACTGCTTTGCCTGTTACCAAGTCTTCTTGCTTCAGTACAGCTTTAGTCTGATCCTTGAGGTAAACGACGTTGAATTTGATTGCAAGGAACGGAGGGATAGAGCCATGGTTCGCTTTCCACCAGCGGATGAAGTCGCACTCACGTCGCAGTAGTGCCAAAGGTGCAAATCTTGGATTGGTTTCATATATAACAATCCGAAAATGAAGATGAGACCAGAGTACCGCAGAAGAAAGCGCAGCACTTCTCCAGGAGGAGCAGACGCGGCAGAGGAGCATTGACATAGGTGCCGCCTTGATGTTCATGGTTGACGATTACTTGAGTCGAGAGGATAATCTGAAAGGCAGTGTTTAAACACCTCTCTGAGGACGTCGTACGGCAGCTTGTTTATGCCCGATAGAGCATTATATAATGCCGACATCGAATTGTTAGACCTTAGAAAAGGTTTTGGAGGAGATGGGAGGGAAGAAAATTGGAAAAGAGTTGATTTGCCATCACGAGTTTTTGGCCCGGCATCTTCCGAACACCACGACCTGAGGCTGTGTTGGCACGTTTCAAGTCTTCAACTTTCTCCTCGAAAGTTGCACTTTCAAAATTCAGATTCGAACCCAATGCATACGCACATACTACTCCCTCATCATACCCTCTACATACGCCACCGTCTCCATCGTCTCCGCTATTCAGGCAGACACGTCGATGCCGATTTTCCAGTGGCATCAAGACTAATCCCTGGCGATTTTGCGTAGAGGAAACGAACTGGCGACGTTCTCGAATGTGTCCGCAACACCTAACCTCCGACCGTCGACGACGTGCGACGGGAGCAGTATAGCCCCCCTATCAAGCGCGCCACACTCATCGAGCACGGCTTGTCTACAATGAAGAAAAACAGGAATTTCAGCGAAAGAAAGAATTCGTAAGTAACACTGTCCTTGAGGTTGGGAAGTCGTTATTAATTTTTCTACTCTCTTCTAGTGTCGCGCTTATACCTCCAGATCACCAACAATCCGACCATTAACCCCCCTCCCACTCGGGCATTGCAGGTCGTTATACCGCAGAAGCTCTATACATTTAAGGTATAAGAGGATGGAAATGGCAGCGCTTGAATAAACGGTGTTGGGATCGAGCGTGGTGTTGGAGCTATGCTGCGTGTTGAGCGGTGAGGGTCTATAAATGTTGTCAGTGCAGCGGTGCGGATGCAGGCGAAAGGCAGTAGTGAGTTGTAACCTTGTTCTTGGAGACTCGAGTCGATTCGCTTACTTCCCTGCAGTTATCGTGGTTTCTTTCCATGACGATGTCATGGCGAAAGGTCAGCGATTTGATTCATTTTTTTCACTGGTTCTTACCTCTTCCCTTCGGCAAGTACCTCACCCACCTCATTGACCACCCTAGAAGTGCGCAATCAAGGCTTTCTACGATTGAACTGAAAAAGTATAAGCCTCACGACGATGTTAACGTCAAGGTAACATCTGACCTCTGATCTCTTTCCCAGTGCAAGTATAAACCTCCGCCCTCGCAAATCCGAGCCAGAGACACCGTCTTCGATTATTTCGCCTTCAGGACGGTGCTCTGCGCTGGCCATTATCTGTGTCTAAGTTCTTTGCACTATCATTGGAAGCTGATAAAATTAGCGAGTGGTGAGACGCGAAATATTGCGATAACGAGGATATTCCGTGAACGAGGACACATGCAGGTGCGGGCGAGGTGAGTAGTCCCACATTTCTATGCAAAGATGTGGTTCCTATGCATCGATATTCTCTTGCGCTTGCGTTCGAACTCTCCTCCGACCCATTCGATTCCTTCTGGTCTGGTTCCCCTTATTTTTTTAACTTTTCCAGTTGATTCGTGACATTTTAGATTAGATGACCATGCTTGTAGTAGATATCCAATTGGTGCTAAGTAATAAACAATTTTTCAATGAATTGCCCATTTATTTGTTGTGACAAATACATTGCATGGGGCGCCTTGTTTTCGCAAACTGCGAGTGCAAGGCAAATATATCATCTGCCTAACTGTGGGCCTTTCTTAAACCATTCATCACCACTAAACTCAGAAAAGCTATTCGTCACCTAGTAGAATGGTTCAATAAGTTTCAGCCTTACTGAGCCGCGCCACATAACAGAGCTTACCCAGGAAGAGAGGATGCCGGCGATAAGGGCGGGATCGTACCGATCAGAAGTCGGGCGAATGCCATCCGCAGGCAAAATTTGAATCACTTCCGATTGCCAATAAGTTGCTCCTTCACCACCACTGTCCATGGCAACAGCAAGAAATATCCACCTTTCACCTGTGGTCACAGCTCCACGAATGTGATCCTTGCTAAATGGAGCGTGAGTAGAATTCATGTGAGTTGTAGCAAAAAGAAAGGACGTAAGGTTTTTCGCATAACCAACGAGCTCAGCGAGAGCCTGGGGGGCGTGCTCCGAAAGTCCAATGCCTTCGGAAGTTTTAGCCTCAGTGGCGAAGAATGCAATTATGTTTTCAGAGAGATGTGGCGTGAGCAGAGGAGGCACTTCAACATATGTGCCTGTATGCGAAGTAAGTAGGTCCATCTACCTCGAGCGACAAATGGAAAGACTCCGTACGGGCAAACTCGGCCTTCACCACGAGGGCAGTATAATTGACCACTCCAGAAACAGTGTCCAACTTCGACTTCCTTGGGCGAATGATAGGTACTGTTTTCTCCAGCATTACCACCCTTTGGTCGGAGGGAACCATAGCCGTAGTTCTGAAGAAGAAAGCGTCAATAAATATTCTGGAAGAAGTCTCGTTCTGAATCGACTTGAATAAAATCTTGAGTGCTCGGGAATTAGACGAAAACATACCTTGTTGCTGTAAGTATTGGATAAAAATGACAGATGCTTGTACATGTTCTCATCCGACCACAGATGAGCAGCACCAAGTTTTCGGGTAGATTCAATAGCATCGTGAAGATTCTCCTCCCGAAGAAACAACAAGCCGGCCTGTCTGATATTCAGCCGATCCAAAGCGGCTTCATTGACAGCAGAGAACGACAAGGACTGTAAATCAGTCAGAAATTCCGACGCAAGGGGACAAGTGGAGGTCGTACAAGTTGATCATTGGTCCGGGTTTCGAGGAGAGCGATCACTTTATCCAGCTTATCACCGAGCGTGTCGGGTGGTGTTGGCTCTTCAGATTCAAGCACCTTCAAAAATGATGGAATTCCGAAGCTTCTTAAGTTGTACGAGCGACAGTTCGAGCTCTATGCCGCTGAGGCCTGAGATCTTACGTTTCTTGGATGTTGACATGGTGGTGGGAGGGAGAGACAAAGGCTTGACGATGGCCACGGTGGCCAAATGGTTTGATTCATTAGTCAGCGCAGACTCTCGCTCTCTCATCTGTGTATCACCCCCGCCCTCGAATGCACACGCCCGTGCGTCCACTTGCTCGTTAATCATCGCCCAAATTTGCGTCGCCTTCGCCATCGTCAGCACTACTCCGCCAGACTTACGTCAGACACATCAATTTTCGTCGACACGAATTTTATATCTCACCCTGAGTCACTGGCGAGTTACAAAGGGTCTACCAAGATATGTGAGGAATACGGTCGTTACTCATCTGCTCTCTTCTAGATCCGCGCTCGTGCCTCGAGATGGACAATAACCTCAAGTATTGTAGCCGCTCCATGCGTTCCTATTCTTGTCAGGCGGAAAGGGCACCGATTGCGTGGGCAGAGTGGATCAAGGATGTGTTGGAGCCATGCAGCAAGTCGTCCGTGGTGTGAACGCGCTGATACGAATGCAGGAAAAGGGCTTAGTGAGTTATAATTTCGTTCTGGGACATCTGAATTGGCTTGCTTACCTGCCATCTAGAAGCGACGCTTTGAATCTTGAAATTTCTGTGCCTCGACAGTTCTGACGTCTATTTCCTTAGGCAAGGAACCTCGCCCAGCTCTTTGAACTCCCTTAAAAAGCGTACTCGCATTGTTCCAAAATCAAAAAGAGCCCCAAAGTGTGAGCCTCACAACGACATCAATTCGAACATCTATTACTTACTCTATTTGCTGCGCAACTTCGTTAGCGACGATGACAGTCAATCTTCTGGATGATGTCCTATCGTTCTCGCGCAGGTTGTCCCGCTCACGATCTGTCTCCGTCATGCATTCCTATTTTCTGGCGGAAAGGTGAAGGTTAAAGTCGGCTTCATTCGTTAATCGTCTTAAATTGTGTACTTACCTGCCGTTTCGTGTCAGAATATTCTCAAAATTAGTGGAAAATTGGAAAGCGGAAGGTCATTACGAACCTATAGTCTATGCGTTACGACATCGTATCGCATCGCATCGCCATTGCTACGCCCCGCCTCGATCTACTTCTCTTTCAAGCTCGCATAGATGTTATGACGACTCAGAAAGCGCAAATCTCGGAGGGCGATGGACAGCAAGCGTTTCTGGATATTCGTCGATTCGCATGTCGTTCCAGTCGGTTGCTAAGGTGTGGAGGTTGTGAAATCCCGGCAAGGCCCCGATTTCTAGTGCTCGAAGAATCGCATTGCGGAAAGCGAGACCGTCATCCAGATACTGCGCCGTACCCATATAATATATAACAGTCGCCATATCAGCCAGTAATTCTTGCATAACATCGGCATCCGTCCAAAAGACCAATGAAGGGGACTTTGCACCGTGGTTCTTTTCCCACCACTGGATGAATTCGACGTCCTTTCGATGGATCGTCCAATACTTCGATCCATCTTTGAGTTGAAACCACTTCGCTCTAAAGAAATACGCCAAATGAGTCCAAAGATTGGGTGATGCAAGCGCGACCATCCTCCAGGATGAGCAGACGTGGCACAGGAATATTGGTGCGACCTTCAGATTTGGCTGACTGTTTCCGGGCTCGAATGAATATTGCGGTAGGGAGTGGACAAAAATCTCCTGCAGGACATCATAGGGAATGCTTCTGATTGGACTGTCGAGCTGTCATCGCCTTTACTTCTACAGAGAAAATTGAAGGGGCTAGAGCTTTCCTGCTCGATAAATATGTCGTCGTTCAGACTGTCTGCTCCAAAATAGTCGCATTTTACCTGACTGAGCTCAATGATTCCGTCTTAACTTTCGGTTCCTTCAATGCGGAGTAATCAGAGAAAGACATGCACAGTGTTATTCACCTGCTTGAGAATGGATTTCATATCGAGGAAGAAGATGCAAGCGTAACGATTTCGCGCACGCCGTTGACATCGTGCATATCTTCATTTCTAGCTACTAGTGTTAGCTTTGAATTGTCCATCGCCATACCCTTCAAGTGATCGAAAACTTGGATAACACGAGAACATTGAGAGCAGACACTCCGCCCGACATCATGATAATTATGGAACCAAAAACGTGTGGGAAACCCCGTCTGAGTATTCTCTGTTTTCGTTTGGCACCAAGTTAGTCTGGCCGGAAGTGAGTCCTAGGTTCATTTATTTGCGAAATTTATAAGTGCTTCTTGTAAGTCGACTAGAGAATACCTTTGCCTTGCTCAAATATTCGCCCCATATCTATAAATGGCGATTTGCGTCAAATGATGTGTATTTTGCGCAGAATATCTGGAGACCTTGACGGACTAGCTAGCTGTCCGGCGCAGGAGTTGTCGTACACTTGCCGCCACCACCGTCGATCCATTGGCTATATATCGTCCAACGAAGCCCTTCAGTTGAACAACAGCACGCCGCAGAGTTCTCCCTGGGTAAGCGCCAAATTCATGCACTTTATCCATGAGTATGTGCGGGAGGGGAGGTAGTCTAAGCAGTTCTACATCCATACATATTATACTCAATGTCTAATTTTTTTTTTGATTAACCGCTCGCCTTGACCTCTCCGAGCAGCAGCCGGCAATACACTTCGTGAGGATGTTTCGCCCAGATTTTATGGCCAGAGAGATCTTCTACATAATTAAACAAGGTATCAGGATCTGAATATTAAATTGCGGCTCCACGAAGGTGACGAGGAAGTTCGAAAGGGAGCGGCGGCGCCCTCATGATGACAATTGTCGGCCAACGGCCACGGTGGCGAAAAGAATTTGCATTGGGCGAGAAAGAAGAGACTCAGAACGCTCGCGGTGGTTATGTGTAAGGGGAACGATCCCCGGCGTCGATGACGGGCAAATAGTGTTGATGCCTTCATGGAAAATGCCGCCAGCTAGCAAGCAGATCATCTAATATCGACATGTCCCTCATTTTTCGACATACAAATTCAAAATATGAAATATTTGAATGCTCACAACTGGAAAAGAAATGGCAAGTAATCTAATAATATTCGAGTTGCTAATTCTATGGTAGAATTTAGAAATCCACGCCCCAATTCGCGACATCCCTAATGCTCAGCAGATTTCCTCCTTGTTGCGACAACCCGGTGGTTCCATTCATTTCGTGTTAAAGCCGGCATTTCTAAGACTCCGTGAAAGGTGCTTGGAGTCTAGTTATCTTATGCATTGAACGGGAACTCAAATAGAACCATCTGAAGCTAGAATACTATATAAACTCTTATCATCAACGGAATGTCATCCCAGGACCAAAACTTGGAATCCCCTCTCATTCTTCTTCGACAAACTCATCGCAATTAGACATGGCCCACGTCGCAGCTACTGCATTGACCTACAAGCAACTCTACGATGCCAAGCTGAAACAGTATCGGGAAGGTGTCCCCGCTACCGCTCTGTTTCACACAAACGGCCCTCACCACAAGGGTCTTCGCATCGAATGTCCAGCAATCAGGAAAGAATACTGTGATGAAGTCCACTACGGGAAAGGTAAACCCCATGAGAGAGAATATATACAAGATATCGGTGATCACTTATTGTCAACCAGATCCTGAAGGGACTTTGTTCTTTGATTCTCTGAATGACTTCCCGGACGGCATCAGCTATTACAATGTGTTCCACAGCACGGCAGCGCACACGGAGGATAAAGCTGCGGTAGTTCAGTTCTTTACCCCCGGAAACCAGCACATCCCATATGCTGAGGTATGTAATTTTTACTGACGATTAGTCAAAAGATTCTGAGCCTAGATTCTGTTCGTTCTGAAGTTCGTTGGCAGAGACCCGGTACGTACATTATATGCAATGCATATATACTATTCATTAATATGTTCGTCTGTGACGAAGACGCATACAGTGACCTATGTTGTGGATGGTGCCGTTTTGAAACCTTCAGGAAAATGGAACGATCTCAACATTGCCACCGTAACCTCCGTGCTCGCGAAAGCGACCAAATCCCACGAGTTCGTTCTTACCATCGGCGCGATTTCGAAAAGCGTGAAGTGGAATCTTCCTATCCCCGACACCCACCACTCTAGCATCAGTAAGCATTTTCTGACTGCGTATGGTCATCTTTAATGACGTCGATGAATCCCTTTTATGAGTAGAGGCATACGGATCGACATCTTTCAAGAACATCAAGTCAATTGCAAATGGGACGAAGACGTACATCGATTACAACAATGACAGAATCTTGTTCTACAAAGCTCACGGTACCGACTTCAAGCATGGAACGGAAGTAGTTGGATATGTGCGCCAGTCTTTGTTTCTATCATACATTGCCCCCTTTCTCTTACTGACCTGTTTATTTTGATCAATAGTTCATTCGTACGTCTCTTGCGTTAACCACAATGATGGTAATTGTAGTTGACTAATTTCTCTGGTTTAGCGGAAGAGAACTGTGTCGCAGACGCTACCGCCCTTGGAAACTATTCGTTCATAAGCCCAACCGCTAAAGATGTCGCAACTTGGCACGACATCTAGGAAACTATTCTCTTCGATTCCACATCTCCAAATGTTCGTAAATCGTTCATCGCAGTGACCTTTCGCAAAGACATCCGTATTCAGATGACAGAGTTGTAGATCAATTTTGGTCTGTATGTAAAATCGAATATTCTCTTTCTCATTGGATGCAGGCACCGGCGCGATGTTAATATCGAAGATACGAGGTTACCGTGTCAATGCCCCTTGATGTGCAAGAAACTCGATGCACAGGGCGGGGTAACATTTCTCACTCGTGGCGTTTAAATTCGTCTGACGGAATGATGGCCACTGAGATCGAAAAAAAAGTCAATAATATAATGAATAATGACTATATGTAGCGGCTAGAAAGTTCCAGAAGAAAAAGTGATAGCAGCAAAGCGATATATTTGCAGCAAAAACTGATATAATAATAGTCAACATATATGAAACAAATGGACACAACACGAGCTCACAGCACAAACGTCCACACCACACATCTCCATTTTGCTTTCGAGCGTTCCCAATGGCCTAACAGCGAACAGTGTGAATCACAGACGACCACCCTTCCCCAACACAGCAACTGCCGCATGCGTACGCATTACAAGCGCATTCTCCATACTGTACTTGCCTTTCTTCCCACTAGGCCCCACCTCGAGATAACGCCCACTCAAGATGAGCTCGAACTGCGCCAGCGCGGCCCTCTCCGCCGGCGTATCCGTGTACGATGTGGAGTAAGTATCGTGATAGGCCGACAATGCGGTGCTATGCGTTCGTGAGAGCGGCGAGGCGGGAGGCGTGGTGATACATTCGGGGGGTAGGTTCGCGAGGAGGCGACCGTATTCATAGTCTGTAGGAGATAAGTCAAAAATCGAACAATCAGCAGGGGAGGTCGCGCAATACGTACGTGCATGATATACCAAGTGATGGTCTAGCTCGATCTTGGGGCCATACTCGAAGACGGCCAGGAAGGCGAGCTCCGCGGCGCGTGCAGCATGTGCCTGTGGGATAGCGGTGGCGGTGCTGGCATCATCAGCAGGGTCGAGTTCGGCGTCGGGATCCTGAGAGGTGCAAAAGTAGAAATATCCAGCGACGAGAGAAAAAGACGTGGTCGTGTCAGTAAACTCCTATGCTACGACCTAAGCAAAAAGGCACGCACCGGATACGCAACATAGCGCATGCACACACCCCTCAAGAACATCACGAGACAGTAATCATCCCAATATCCCTTGCCACCATGATACTTCTTCTCCCTCGCCTTCCACTCTTTCTCGCTCGTCTTTGCCGGCGTCGTCTTCTCACTACCTTTGACTCCACCGGCACCGGCAACAATCTGCGATTCCAGCGCCACGACCTCGTCCCATACACCAAGCTCTCTTAACGCACCCTCGAGCTCGGGCAACATGCGACGGATGATGACTCCGCGTGGTGCATGCGTGATGCCCTGGAAGATGTAGGCCATTTCCAGCGCAGGTACCGCAAGCCGGCCTTGTGCAATGAACTTGCGCGCTTTGCGGGCAACGAATTTCTGGGGGAATGAGTTAGAATGCACCAAGGCCACGAAAGGAAACAGCGACGCACCTCCAACGGGATACTCTTGCCCGCGATCTTCTGCCTAAGCCCTGGCACGCGCTCCATCAGGCGCGCTGCCTCTTCCCTCTGCTTCTTCCTCTCCACCTCGTCCGTGCCCGCCTTGTTCTCTAACAAGCACACCGCCATCCCATACGAATATATCGATTTACTCCACTGAAAAAAGCTCTTTAGAACAAGCCCAACCCAATTTCGAAATATAAAACCACAATCAAGTCAAACCAAAACTTACAGTGGCCTCCCTCTCCAAATCCCTCCAACACCTCAAGGACGCCTCCACGTCCCACAACGCGAGGTTCGCGATCGCGATCTCCCAAAACGAGATGTGGTGCAGATTGCGGTACTGCGTCTGCGACTCCAGCGCCTTTGTATAGTAGTGGATCGCCTGTGTGGGCTGGGAGTGCATCAGTCCGAGGCGCCCAGCGCCAAAGAGGAAGAACACGCCTGATTAGAGTGAGTTAGAATATGGGACATGCACTTGGGTAGCAGAGGAAGAGAAGGGACACACCGTTCGGGTATCGCTTAAGGTTCCACTTCAATATCTTACTCGCCATGCCCGTGTCCACCCCATCGAACGTAAAGCTCGAAAGCACAAGATGGAAGATCAACAACGCCATGTCGCATATAGTTCTCCTGACACCTTCTTCCGCTGTGAAATGCATTAATTATTTTTTCCCATAACCAAAAATCTAAAAAATCCAAAACTCACGGGCCCCAACTCTCGGCTCCTCCCCCTCCCCCCATCCACCTGCCTTCATCAACATCTCCAACCCCACCTTTCGGTCCCCATGATACCCAAACAGCTCCACAAGCGTCATCAGCTTTCCTGGCATCAGACTGAGAATGATATTCGACATCCCCACGCCGAGGTAGACGCCGGACCTAAAATGCTTATCTGCTGAAGGGTCATGACCAGAAGGGTGCGCTGCGTCGATAGCTTCGAGGTAGGTGCCGAGCGCGCGGTAGATTGAGATTGTAGTGCGCATGTTGAGTCTGGGAGGAAGGGGAGTGTTAGTTTCTGAAGAGATAAGGGAAATACCAAAGAGTGGGGAATGGAAAGCGTATAACGGAGGAAAAAGGTGCAAACCGCTCGCCTCCGATGCACATCTCCTCTGCAAATAACACAAAAAATAAGAAGAAACCCGAAAAAAGGAGTCGAAAAGGAAAGGCATAAAGGGAAGGAACAATCCAGCGGGTAGAGATGAGTGGTCGAGTTTTACCCGTACGGGTTCCAGTCATCGGAAACGCATGCTAGGCAGTACCGACTGATGGTCCCGAGTCACGATAAATCTCCCTTCTCCGCCCCGCTATAGTTCGCACCTTAAGCTTTGGCCCTAAAAAACAACCCAACAGGTCTTCGACGATCGAAAACCATCCAGGAGGGCAGGTGGCGCAGGAAAAGAAGCATGTCAAGGCAAAGCAAAGCAAAGCAGAGAACTCCCAATCACGACCCCAACAGAACACGGAACCCGGCAGAACACCCTTGTTACGGGGAGTGGACGAGCTGATGCATTTCCACAAAAGCCGAGGAGCCATCGCCCCAGCCTCGTCGCCGCCAACGAAAAGGGCGACTACTGCGCCGTCATTTGGGAGAACGAACGTTGGCCTTCAACTCTCCGACTTGAGGCTGGTTCTATGCCGTGTCCATGTCGCGGTCCAGTCCGCGTCCCCCAGGTCACATCTCGCGCGAGCTTGAAACACCCCTACCAGCCCAGCAAACGATATCCTCCAAACATATCCAATCCACCTAGATCACGAAATCACCAACACCAAAAGAAGGCTTCCAACCGCGAAGGAGAGGGGAGGCGCACGCAACGTGGGAAGCGGTCGGAGAAGGAGAGTTCATGGGAACAACGGTTGGGGTAGGCATGCTATGTGCCCCTTGTCGAAGCGTGACTCGCCGTCCCGACGAAGATGACCGCATCTATGCATGCGCCTGCCCAACGGAGGAAAAGAAAAGTGAAGCAGAAAGACGAAAGAAATAATAATAATAATAAAAAAGCCAAGAAGAACGAAAAGAAGAAAAACGACCACGCTTGAATCAAGATCCTTGCTCGACGCACAATCCAGAGTGTACCTGAAAGCGAAACGACAAGGGAAGCAGCGCAGGGAACGATAAAGGAACTTGCAGAGGATCTCAGTTGGCATACTGGCCGCATCGCCTTGTCAAGGTCAAGTAGTATCGCTCTCCGATGGCGATGGCCCAGCCTGTGTGCATGTGCTGTTCACAACCAAAAGAGAGAGAGAGAAAGGCGGACGAAAGGCGAAGCAGATTTAAAAAAAACCAACAGAAAGAGAGAAAAACCAAACCAAAAAGAAAGAAAACCACTCACGCCTCCCTAACAAAAGCCAGCCAATCCCCCGAATACACAATCCCCAGCAAGGCCTTCTCAAACAGACTCTCCGCATACACCAGCTCCGCGTGCCGCTCCACGTCGGTCATGCTTTTAATGAAGGCGACGGAGGCGCCGCCGCCGTGCACGGCGCTGACGACGTACCCGGCGAGGCGCGAGCCGAGGAAGGCGGCTTTCTTCCTGTGCGCGGCGGCGATGTGGTTCCCATGTTTTGTGTGGTGGATGCCTGCGAGAAGATCCTGTGTGGGATGGCCATCAGCGATCACAACAGAACGGGAATCAAAGAACAACACCCACCTCATCTTCATAGCTCATCAACCCCTTCACGCACTGAATCAGCCCAAACCCCGTCGCAATATACAATCTTTCCATCTTCTCGTCCCCGCTCCGCATGTAAGCCTCGCTCTCGAGCATGTGCGACGAGAGGAAGAGCTCCAGTGCGTATTGCACGCAGGGGAGGTCCGCGAGTGCTTCAGAAGGCGTATAGGGCTGCTTGACGGGGGGCGGGGAGAGGAATTGGGAGGTGTACGTTGGGGAAGTGGGGGAGGTTGGGGAAGTTTCGCTAGTAGATGTCGTCGTTGTCGTTGTGCTTGTCGTCGTCGCTGAGGCCGGGAAAGTCCCCGAAGCAGGCGTCGCCGCCGTCACCGCTGACTTCGGACCTCCCTCCTCAGGGTCAGGATAAGTTGACGTGGCGGGCGTCAGCAGGCCCGCGGCGCTGTTATCTCTCGTCGTGGTGTCGGTGCTCATCGAACGCGTAGAGGAGCTGTCCGAGTCCTTGGGCTCGCTCTCGGCGTGGGTATGGGTATCGTGTTCGTTCTCGTTCTCGTTGTGTGGTACGGTGGAGGGGCTGGAAGAGCCAAAGATGGAGGTGAAGAGCATCGCGGTGGGCAGTGGGAATTCGGTTCAGTGGGCAGTTGATATTGAAGTTGAAGTTGAAGTTGGGGAGATCGAACGAAATCGAGCGATATCAAACGCAGTAGAGTACAATAAAGTGGTATATTGGCGGCGCAGGTACAAGTTTCGGGAGGGTGTCGCCAGAGGAAGAGTTGGCAGGAACCGAAGTTGACAACAGAGCCGAGGAAGGGGTTATACGTGTGGGGGTGTGGGGAAAGAAGAACCCCGCATCAATCCCGGCCGGGCATGTATTGATTCGTTGTGAATAGAATTATAGTGGATTCGCGATTGGCCGCCCATCCGTAATGATATTCATATCCCAATTCAAGTCCCAACCATTTGTTCGTGCCAATCAGTGAGTGTCAGTCGACAAACGTTGGCGCGTGATTGTGTTGGTCCCAGTGGGTCATTTGCCAGTGGGAGAGAGAAGGAGGGGAGCGTCGTGATATCCATATCCATGTGGTGTTTAGTCGTATTTTAGGACAAGTGAACATATGTTGGGAAGGAGCGGTAAAGTCCGGAGCCAATGGGGATTACGACGTCGGCGTGGGGCGCGGTGAGTAAGTGAGGACGCGTCCGCGTCAATGGCGGTGAAGTGGCGTAGACCATTTTCAGCGTGCGGTGGATGGCGTATAGGCATGCGCGCGAAGAGTATAAGTCCGACGGAGCAGGAGAAGAGAAAGGAAAGAAAGGAAACCAAGACTATCAGCACCCGCGCACACCAAAAAAAAACATCAGCCACGCACCGCCTCTAGACGTCTATCTCTGGTCTATTCCCAGCCAAAATCCAAATCCAATCCCAGCCTCAATGAAGAATGACCTAGCCGGTGCACTAAACCAGCTGAGTGGTTGAGGGCGGCGGGGCACGCTGTGGGGCGTAACGCACCTAAGTATCAGATGACCTGGATTCACCTGGTGCAAGCTATTTCACCTGTTTCAAGCTCGTTGGGATGACAGACAGAACGCACACTCGCGTAGGTCGTAATGCGGGAAAAAGAAAGTAGGAGAAGGGGATGACGCGGGGTGCACTGCAGTTTTTACAGACGCGCGACATGTTGGGTGTGTGGTCAGCGGTCTGGGGGGTGAGAAAAGATATGTTAATCACGGAGGGCCGGACGACAAAGTTTATCTTAGTCACTCTCAAGTCACTCTTAGTAAGTCGGAGATTATCAGAGAGGAGGTAGAAAAGAGGTGGAAGTCGGGATACAGTGTTGCGCACAGTGTACTTACACACGCTGAAGTCGTCAAGAAGTCGTACTCGATATACAACTCGAATAAAAATTGTTCTACATATTTTGTACATATTTTTGACCAATTTAAGCCACCACGGACATGAACGCCATTTAAATTTGAGGCACTGACAATACTTGGGCGAGAAAATGCGATGGCATGATTTCATAAATATTACATCGTGAACAGGAAACGCTGAATTGGTGTTAAAAAGGTATGGGACATGGGAATATAATTCAACCCGAATACAAATGCCGCTTTCGCTCCTTCGAGGTGGTAATGTATTAAATGTCGATGAATCGATGACGAGCTATATTTGTGAGCGAAAAGAGTTGAACATTGAACGTTAACGTTGGAAGCGAGCACCTTCGTTCAGAATGCATATTATAACTCCCTAGATATCTGTCCAGGTGACGACATCTGAATCTCCACTCGTCCAACTCAAATTCCCAAGTGACCTAGAGCGCCCTTCCGCTGAATTTCGAGGTTTTAGCTTCAATTTTCGACTTGAAAGTTAAGATAAATGACGTACGAATGAACTGCCAAGCGAATGAGTAAGCACGAGTAGAAAGGGAGTGGACGAACAACGTCGAGAACGAAAAGAAAAAAATCCACATACATATGCAACCCAGATCTTCCCTTGATAGAATACAATTCTGTCGCTGTTGTAATCAATGTGCGTCGGCACTTTGTTGTTGAGTTTCTTGATGTTGTTGAAATAAGTCATCCCATGTGTATCTGGAGAATGTGCAGCGGATGATCACAATTAATACCCTCACACTAGGAAATTACTCACTTATTCCCTTTTCGAATTTGAGGTTCTTTGGAATACTCCACGCTACACTCTTCGAAATTGCGTCGATGGTGAGCAAGAAGGCGTTCGTATTCGTCTTTTATAGAGCGCGGAAATTGCGCTCCCGTGTTGAGCTTGTACCATGCTCCTAAAGTGCCACGCATGGTGTAGTTCATTACACCCTTCTACAAATTCGTTGCCGCCGAAAATAAAGTCGTCTGATATGAATGAACAGTATAATTTGTGTACAAGGCACATACCGGGTCTGGTGCAACAAACTTGACATCCAGATCATGCGGAGTTTATGCTGAGAATCTCGTCGTCACATCGATAATAGGAAGAGATACTCACCACAGCATAAGCGCGCTGTCCGTGCTCGTTAAAGAACTTCACCACCGCAGCTTTATCCGCTTTCTTCGTTGCCGTGCTGTAGTAAGCATGATAGATGGTGTGTTTGCCGTTCTCGGGGAAGTCGGCGACAGTATCATAAAATAAGGTGCCTTGTGGATCTGAATGGACATTATGAGCATTAAGTATCTTGGAAGCGTAGCGCTTACCCTTCCCGAAGGGGACTTGATCAACGAATTCCTTCCTAATCGCTGGACATTCGATGCGCAGGCCTTTCTTGTTGCCACTGTTGTAGAATAGCGCGGCCGCGGTAACCAAATGAGAATGTTTGTCCTTATAATGGGCATATACTTGATCGTAAGTCAAGTCAGTGGTTTGAACTACCATGATAGGGTAGCTATGATCTGTTAGGTGGCGGGAGCAGTGTGAGTTATGGATCGATTGATGGATAACAAGACATTATATACATGCCATAGCTCCTACTTTAACCTAAGAGACAGGACAGCTGCCACGGAGTCTCAAATCTGCCGGGATAAACGCATAGTTGGTGGGATTATGAAAGGAATGTTCCCAGCGCTAAATGTGTCATGGAACGAGTGGTTTACCTCCCTTATGGGTCGATTGAACTTCGTTATTGATCTTTTCTGGCAATCATTTACATACATACCCTATATAATCTACTTGTATGCTCCCGCATATCTTCCTAAACCGCTGGATCGAAGAGCTAAGAGGAAGTAGCTCTCACCGAACGAAGCTATTTATAGATGTTGGGCGCCTATCTCCCCGGGTTGGATGATGTATATCAGAACCTTCACAGGCTAATTCCCCTACAAATATGAGTAATTTACGCTTCATGCGATGGCGGGGTATTGGGTCATGTAGTTTTCCAATGTATTGTTCGCCCCATTAACCTAATGGTAAATATTCAGCGCTCAGCGCTCAGTCTTGAATTGTGCAGTCTTGCATCTAAATCCAGGCGCTACAGTGTCTTGGGTCTGAAATGGGTAGAATAATGCTGTGCGCCTCATATTTCTTTTGTAGATAGCCGCTCCTGTACGATCATGCCCATCGACGACGTTCAGGTCCTTGAGCCATCATCTATCTACTTCGTTGTCCCTGCTAAAGTAGACCAGTCAAAATTATCTCATTGATAGAAATGAATAGGTCCTTTTAGCAACGGCCTCTTTATTGCTCGTAGTTTGAGTTCGAATCAACAGGAGGAGATGGGTAACATTTGGACATGAGATGCAACACGGAGGTGACGCTCCCATATTCGTCATGAAGCCTGCTCGTGAGGCAGTACACGAAAAACTGGATCAGATGATGCATGTGAGCGACGAATTTTACGAAATGAACACTTCTAGGTCTGTGACATGCCACGAGAGCTATAGAGAGAAGGCGAGGGGGGATTCGAACCATCATCGCCATCTTGAAATCAACGGCCTACGAAGAGAAAGGGCGGGCATTTGAAAACAAACCCTTTCATTTAGAAATTTGGAAGAGATACGAAAGATACGCATCTACGTATGTGCCGCCAGGTCACCACCCAATTCACCAGCCAACTCCTCCAATCCCAAAACGATATGTCGCAGTAATCCCTGGCAGAGCTACTGCCCATCGTTTTCTACACGGTGGTTCCAGTCGGTGTTGAAAGTTGAATATTGACCTGTAAAGAACGTCACCCATTTATACCGATGGCACCAGCGGATGATACTCTCCTGATCCAATGCCAGAAGCGCTTAACTCGGTGCCAGGAAATGTTTCTTTATATCTTATCGTCGGAGAAGTACACCTTAACAATTAGCTGTTGGTATCAGTTGGAGTTACAATTGAAGTCATACCCACATCAGGTCGAGGGACTGAGACAGCTAGGTCCGATTTTAGTCCTGAAGTATCTTATCGTGATATTTGAGTTCGAGCCAAGGTATCATAGCATGATGCATAAGACCTGCCCAGCTTGGTATCGCCTACCGAGGAACGCGATGATTTTGGTACCCTTTTGGAAATGTGAGTCTTTGCGTTGTCTCCTCATGAGGACCCTTTGAACGAAATGGTTAAGATTTGTACCAGAGAACTTCTGTAATGATATTTGTGTCGCTTCTCAAGGGACCGACAATCGCGCAAAGCTTCACGGAAAAAAGGCGGGAGAGGAGATAGGTAAATGGATTGACATGCAAACAATGATACATCGATAAAATGAGCACTACTTGAATCTTGAAGAAAACGTAGATCCGCATCTACGTCAGTCTCATGCAATAATCTGGATTGCCGACTGGGTTCTGGATAAAGTTCAGAAGAAAGCCTGGGTCGTAAAGGTAAAGAGGACATACCAAAGCCCAATTAGGCATATCTGTGACCTTTCCACTTCCACCACCAACCGCAAAAGTGTAGACGAAAACCATAACCTATAAGAAACGCGAAAACACAGACAAATGATCAAGACATGTCAGGATCTACTCTCGTTTGGGTTACATTAAAGGTTACTTACCTGCGTACCTCCGTCCAGAGCGGCGGACATCAAGAAGTTGTACTTGCGGAACCAGACCGGGCGGTAGCGACGAAGATAGAACTGCGAGAAGACAGCGAGCATGAACGTAGTGAACACCGAGCTGTTAATACCGACGCTCAGGTAGCCAATCGTCCCTGTTATTCGTCGTATTTTAGGAACATCGTTACTGATGGAAGAACAAACGGACAACTTACAGCAGAGGATGGGCGTTATAACTTTGTCTGCACCGAGCTTAGGGAATTTCTTATGGAGCAACCAAAACGGGACGGGGACACCGAGACCAATGATAATTCCGAAGGGAACAATCTAAAAATTACAAATTAATGCACGAACGGGCGAAAGGTTGGAGAAAGCGTACTGCATAACGTCCGCCAGGAGCATACAAGATGCTTCCCAAAGCGCCCCATGAGATAGCATTGCTGTTGAATGATTGAACTTGTTGACCAGACCACTGCGCAATTGATAAATTCAGAGGTGATACAGCGACAAGGAGGCATAATACATACGACGTTCGTTCCTTGGACTGAAAGTAGGACCTCACGACGACTTGAAATAATTGTCTTCATGATGACGTAGTTGAGTAGTCCACCGATAATTGCACCCAGAGATTGTACTGTGAAGGTCGCCCGTGGTGGTAGCTTGGTGTATTGGCCCTAATGACCGAATAGTTAGGGACATCATAGTGTAATTAAAGCAAGTGCAACCATAAACATACATCTTAAGATCACGAATAAGCCCACGGGCTTGATCAAGCGTATTGTATCCATAGAGAGTGAAATACATATTTGCTTGGGGGTTTCCCGGAATCATCGCGGCCCCGAGCATTTGAACGAGATGTTGGATATTCGGAGAAAAGCCTAACAATATGCGATATATATCAGAACGAAAGTCTTGTTGAAGAAATGATATTAACGAACCGGTGATAGCATAAACGGTGATGACGAATGGCAAAAAGATAGTCGAAATGATGATTCCGACGATAAGTCCCCACCTAGAAGACCATCAACATTATTCAGATCCAGGCGGACATAAATGAAAGGATGAAAATACCCACCAAGGAAGACCAGCATGGCCAGTGTAGATGGTAGCCATCGCCATCGCGAAACTCGCTGCCAGCATCGCAAGATACCACCACATCGGGACCTCAGGATACACCTTCATCTTCGCAAGATGCGGATCGTACGTCTCGCCGGCACGGTATCTCTTGATGATGCTAATAATTTCCTTTCCATACCACAGGAGGACGTGCGTCACTGTCGCTCCGATAGCCATGTTCCACCCAACCTTGGAGATGACCTGCGACGACGCAAACCAAGGAAGGCCAACAACGGCAAGCTTCTCGCGGTCCAAAAGGAAGTTCTCGTCGAGATGGAGGTTTGATTGAACCGCGAACCGTCGAGGTTGAACAGAGTTTGCGAGAGGAAGGGGAAGCTCTGACCATTCCACACATTGAAATGGTATGCGACGCAGAAAGAGACCCTGCAAGTGGTTGCATTAGTGCTGAATAGCATCAAATATCAATGCATTGCGACGTACATGCAAATGACGGTTCCGCAGTAAAGCGTGAGTTGCGTGGAGAGAGGGTAAACAGAGCACCCATCGAGCCTCCTCCGGAGCCGACGTAGTTCCAATCCAGAGACAGGGCAAACATTCCGAGGCCCTCGTTACCAGCAGCGCCGCCTATTATTCTTAGTCAGAAGGAAGCTCGCTTGAATTATGTTGACAACGTACCGAAGATGCGAGTGAACCAGGGGCTATCCCTATTCGCTAGGCAAAAGACACTGATACCTGTAAGAGTGCTATAAGATCATCAGCAAAAGAGTCGCAAATACTGTGAGTTGATACTCACGGAGCAATGTACTCGGGAAACCATTCCCAGACGAAAATTCCTATGAAGATTGTCCAAAAGAACTTGACACGTTTCTTCTGCATGAAAATCTTCTTTCCTCGGTGTAAAGCGTCGAAAAGTTGTACGGTGGGAAGCAAATTGGGGAAGACAATATAGGTGGGATACACCAGGAACGAGCGCATGAGTCCTGTTGATACATTAACAATGATGACTAGCAGCAGTGAAATTTTCGACGACCGACCTCCGAGACCATACCCTAGGAGTTGAGATCCTATGAGTGTGAATATACCAACACCAGCGTTCGGTTGAATGTTGTAGTATAAATCATCCGCGGCGAAGATGTTGATAGCCAGGGCAGAATCGGCGGCAGTGGATGCAAAGATCGTGATGGCAACATGCTCCTTGAGATCTATGCAAATGATAAGAGGAGGACTGCGAAGACGAACATGACTCTTACTGAATGGTCCGTGATTCATGAAGCGCCAGAAGCGCGTGTCCGCAGTTTGAAGTCTGGTACGCTCGTTGCCAGGACCAGGAAGAATCTCTTCCAAGACACGGCCCAAAATATAGGCAATGATTTGGATAAAAAGTTGACTGACGAAGACCGTTTGAGGGCGGAAATACTGAAATAGAGAATTTAAATTGCTATTGTCTAAGGTATGAGAATTAACTTACGAAAATTTGCCCCAAGACGGCTCCGAAGCAGGATAGCCCAATCCCTAGGAACCACATACGAAAGGTGAATACTGGCAGAGTAGGGTCATCGTCGAGAGATATTAGACGCGTGGCGACATCAATATCCGTCACTGCATTTTTCCCGAGTTAGACCAGTGTGTAAAAGCAAATCCAAAGTAAATGACTTACCAATAGGACGCTCTTTTCCATTCTCATCCAAGTCAATAGCACGTAAATCGTCGAAGACTTCACCCTGGATCGAGGGTGCATTCTCGGCCTTCTCATCGATCTTCTCGTCGCTGTATGAAGACTTTCGTTCCGAGTCAAGTGTAGTCATCGTCGGGAACCTATCGGTTACAGTCGCCAGAGTTTACGTGGCGCGCACGGGGAAAGGGTTGCTCGGTCGAATCTTGTATAGAGCTCGTATTTACGCTCCGTAGAGAGCTGACATTTTAAGATTAAAGGCGTTAGAGTGCTGAGTGTACCACACAGGGCGTAAGATCCACATGGTCCAAGGGCGAGAAGAAGCACACACCCAAAGTCTTGAATGGTCTTGGCTAGCCGAACCTTTCCAGTGAAATAGCTATGCCAAAGAGGCCAATGACGCGATCCGTATCTCAAATAGGCGCTATGCTGCAGATAACACGCGGTCCTACTCTTGTTGGGTTGTTAAAATGATTAAAGAACTGAGGATTATGTATCTTTACTGAATTCAAGCCTTCTTGGCTAACGCTCCACCATGTGCAGTCAAAGCATTCAAGATAACAGTTGGATAATGAACGGCGGGTAACACATGATGTTGACAGCAACTGAGATGTGGGAGCTGAACGTGAACGTTGAACGATAGATAGGCAGTGGGTCCAATGCGAGGGACATCGTAGTTGACGCGGACGAGTGACGCGGACGCGACCGTCGGGACTCGGGATTCCGAACGATTTAGAGCGGAGATTTATTCTGAACCTTCGGCCTCCCGGCACTGGGTTATCTAATATCCCCTTGGCCCGTTGCGGGCATAGTGTTCACGTCAGTTTGACTCGGAAACGTTCGCGTTGACAGTTGAATAATCAGTTCATATCCACAGTCCAGCGAAGGTGTATTGTTGTAAATACTGAAAAATCGAAGAGATTGGGGAACATTCTTGGAACATTCTTGAATTCGACATGAACCACGCGAGCCCGTTGTTGACCGCGGAGATGGCTACCTTAGAATTGAACACTTGTGGCTCGTATTCTGGGATTCTTCTTGGCCTCAAATACTTAGCAGGGGATACTGCACACCGGAAGGATTATGCGAAAGAACTTCCAAGTTCCTAAGGAAGGCCTATCTTTCGGCATAGTCTCTTGGCGGACGAAATTGGTAATTGCGAAAGTACTGGGCATTCATTATTCTACCTCCACCTCTCTAGCGCCCAAGGGTGACTTTATGTCGCAACAGCCAAGTCGCCAAAACTCGTATGGATAGGCACATCTTACCGTGATGGACAGTGGGACACCCAGCTATGAGCGATAGCAATAGATGGTCGTCTGACCGATTTATATATCCGATGAAAACCCAGACGTGGTGAGTCCCAAATCTATGTGCGAATCTACCCAATATATTAGCGCCTAATGACCAGAGCACAGAGCTACAGGAAGGTATTAAATGGTCGTTGGCTGAACCTCGCTATGATCTGCGCTTGTCCTTTGCTACAACAGTATTTGAAGCATTCTTCGACTTGGTACTTATCGGCAGTGCACCTTCGACGATATTAACGGCTTGTTGAACTATTTCGCGATCTTTCTGGAACGTCAACCGCCCTAAGGCAGTAGGTATATCAAAGAACGAGGACTCAAAGTTCTCATTTTCCATCTGTGACCCCTCGACCTTCGCCCCCATCTTCCGCCAACGCGATGTACCAAAAAATCAGCTTCGCCTGTCCTTCACCTTGGTTGCGAATCGTAACGACAAAAGGCTCCGTGATATTATCGACCATTTGGGCGCGATGTATGTTAGATACCCCAGCTTCTGGGGCGCGTGTCGGCATGCGTTGTGGCCAGAGATGACAAGGATAGCCCGTTTCCTCGTACGTCTCGCGAACGGCGGCCTGTTCTAAGGTTTCGCCTCGATCTTTGCGTCCTTTGGGTAGAAGCCACTCGTTCTTTGTGAGCTGGTGTAATATGCAGACCTCTAAGGTGCTGGAATCTGTCTCTTCGCTTGGGCGCTTTCGGAAGAGGATGCACCCTGCCGATAATATGAAGTTCGGAGAGAGGTATTGAAGAGTCGGGTGATTTGATTGTGCCATGATATCTGCAGCACACGAGGGTATTGAAGAATCGTTATGATGCTCTAGGCTCTGAGTTATTAAAGGATGAAACCGATATTTTGTGGTATATGGTGATAGAAGGTGACCTGCAGTGTATGAGTGTGAGAGTAGAGTTGCCGAAGTCGACGCGGATGAGAAGCAAACCGTGACTGGTATTAGACTGCGCTTCCGAAAGCAATTGATCGTTGACGCTAAAATACTTGTCAATTAAACAGGTACAGCTAAACCTGGTGGCGCTATTAAGATTCCAACATATCCTCATGTCCTCCACGAACGTGCGTGGGGTCAAGCCCCCGTTGGGTGTATGGTGGGCGTCTGCAGCTGGTCATTGTCATTGATTTTTGAAGTCTTGCATGTGTAATGCCATTGCCAGTGCTTTGAACTTGAAGCTTGATTGTCAGTCCCTCTGCTCCGCCAGCGGGAGTATGTCGAGACTGCTCTTCCAATAATATAAATACTAGTCGCATAGAATAGCGTAAGCGTGGCGAATATGCCTGATAATTTCAGGTTAATTCAGCTTGATATTCAAAAGAAACGTTATTATGTAAAAGTAATTTTTGAAGGATTCGTTGCGGCCATCGAATGTTCGCCACAGCGACATAGATCTTGTTAGTCCCGTTGTTCGAACTCGAATCCAAGTACCGGCCACCGGGTCGACTTGCATCTGTGAGAATAAAAATTTCCATTTTTTTTCTTGCACAAAGCGGTCTCTGATAACAGTCCTGATTTTTTCCTTCATGGTCTGACTGGCCTCGATTGAGTCTCGAGCAAATGAGTGCAAGATAGATAAGGCTGGGTAGTGTTATAAATAGCCCACGCACATATGATCTATAATTACCTCCGAATCTTGCTTCCGTCTCATTGCATTCACATACTCATCCTCCGAATTTCTCGCCACCAACATCATCCTACTCTCTATCATGGGCGAAGGAAACAAGCACATTCTGACCCACGGAACGGTCAAAGTCGTCGACTTTGGACCTTTCTTAGACGGATCTGATAGGCAGGGCGTCGCTGATGCAGTCTTGGAGTCGTTCCAGACTATCGGGTTTCTCTATCTAGCAAACCATGGCCTTCCGAACGACAAAGTGACCTCGATGTTTGAATGGGTGAGTTGGTTCAACTCCTAAAAGAAACCTTTACTCATCTCGGCAAACTATAGTCAAAGAAACTGTTTGACCAGCCTCTAGAGATCAAGCAACTGGCTCCCCACCCTGCATCCGGCGCGCACCATCGAGGTTCGTTCACTTCGGTTCTACTTCTCGCTTTGCTGTCGCTGTCACCGAAAGTTGGGCTGATTTGATTCATTTGCACGTCACCCGCCTTCAGGGTATTCCGCTCCTGGAAGAGAGGCCGTCCAAAAGCGCACACACGCCGATCGCGATGGATCTGAGCCTGCGAATGGGAATGATGCGGCCAAGACAACACCTGACAACATCAAGCGCGACATCAAAGAGAACTTCGAAGTTGGACGTGAAGACTTTGACGATATGCCTAATATCTGGTATCCCGACGGTATCCTACCTGGATTTAAGGAGGCTTGTCTGGACTTCTATTGGGTGAGCACATATCAATGTGGAAGCCAAATCTCTTCAAAGACTGACTGCGAAATTTCTAACATGTTAGATAATGGATAAAATGGAGCGCGAGACCCTGAAATCACTCGCATTGGCCTTTAGGTTGCCGGATGACTATTTCCTGAAATTCCATGCGAATTCAGAGAATCAGCTGAGGCTCTTGCATTACCCAAGGTACGGCAGCCCTTTTGTCTTCTCGCATTCCTGCGAATTCTTATTTTGTTATCAGTGTTCCCGCAGATGTATTGGAAGATAAAGAGGCGTTGCGGATCCCAGCCCATTCCGACTACGGGACAATCACTGTAAGTTATATTTAAAATCCCACAAGGCCTTCAACGCATAATAACCACTCGCCGCTCTAACTTTCTGTATCTCTTACGCTAGCTGCTGCTGCAAGATGATATCGGCGGTCTCGAAGTAGAAGATGCACACCATCCTGGAAACTATGTCGTAGGTATTTCCTGTTCGTATTTACGCAATTACTAAACCTTTCTAATCCAAGCCCGTACCACCTGTCCCGGGCACCCTCCTTGTTAATGCAGGAGATTTTCTCATGAGATGTAAGTGCGGTCAATAGTCGTGCAGACTTCTAGTTTCTACTTTACCTTGACTGACTTCCCCGTGCTCTACCCACAGGGTCGAACGATACAATTAAAAGCACCGTCCACCGCGTCCGGGCCCCGCCATATGTGGAAAGCGCAAGCGGAAAGGCGATACCGTCGCGCTATTCAATCCCATATGTAAGTCTGCCAATGCTGACAGCCAATTTCCTCCTTACACCAGGACCGATGAGCTCACATATTGCCCAAATTTATACAGTTCTGCGGAGCAGTTAGTGATAGCCAACATAGCCCCCATGGTGTAGACCAATGACGACTGACCAATCGCTCGTACTCTCTCTTTTAGGATTCGTCGACGGTTGTAGATTGTATCCCGAGCACTTGGTCCAAAGACCGTCCTAAATTATATTCACCAATATCGGTTTGTTTCTCATCGATACATTTTTTCATTGCTAACGATTGTATTGAATCAGGCTGGAGAATACATCAAAGCCCGATTGGCCGCAAATTATTCGTAAAGGGATCCTTAGGGAGCGGCTTGGATGTTGAGACGCACCCAATGCCAGTGGCAGATTTCTTTCGAGCGGAAATGTTTGTAATGTTTGTATTTACCGAGCTAGGTTACACCCAAAATGTGTGGTTTGGAAAATGATAGCAGTTTATTGAAATTATACATACATAAATCGACCGGAGGGAGAATTTATATTACAGGTAGATAGCGAGAAGTTGTATTTTTTGATCCGCTAGTTTTGTAACATAATCAAATTCCTCGTCGTTAGTTTCATAGCGAGGCACATCTATGATCTTAGGGATCATAATGACGGTTGTATCCGTGTCGAAGTTCAAAACACCGAACACCATATGAAAGCCAACCTCTGAATAAGTGGGTTTCCGCTGTCCAAAGATGTTCCTGTCAAGCAGGTTGTAACTGTAAGGAAGACCTTCTGGATCTGTGGCCCAGGACACGTCGATAGTCGCGTAATAATCTCCGACAGGCGTATAGTCTAAAGATGCATTGGCCGGCGATAGTGCAGGCATTAAGAGAATTGGGACTCATGAACCCAAGTGAGTAAGGGTCAAAGGTTTGATAGGAAGCTTCGTCACCAATGAGATATCTGCTGAACTCGAGAGGTAGCATGCCGGACTACTTGGAAGAAGAGAGGACGGGGCAGAGTCCAGCTCATCCGCCATCTGAGTTCCCGCCCAATTGAAGACATTCATAACATTTGATGTGAAAACCATTCATTTGGACACGCTTATTTTTCAAAGCCTTACTGCTGTAGTCGGTGCCGCGAAAGACCGATTTCAGCCAGATTCCGTTCATGAACTAGCATACAGAAACCAAAGTCCCAAATGTGTCCATTAAAACTCACGAAAGGCGAGTGACTTCTTCCTTGGAGAGGCGGAGGAGTCATTTGGGAAAAGACGAGAGAAACGAGGACGACGTACCACGGTGCCGTGCATCATGATAGCGTCCAGCTCGCGGCGTCGATACCGCCCGCCCACCCTTCCATCGCTTTCGCAGCACCCGCTCCAGAGTCCGCCCCTCATCGAATACGTACGTGCATGTCATCCGCAGTCCGCTGCCACGGCGCCCATCGTCAAGACTCGAGAGCGTCTACGGCGATCATGAGGGGTGCGAAATTAGTTCGTGCACGACGCGATGAGGGGATATGGGCCATGGCACATAGCGGAGGTTTCGGGATGACGACGGTAGCGGCGCCGTGCATACTTTGCGAGGGAGAAGTGGGGCGCGGGGAGGAGAAGGTGGAAAAGGTCTGTTTTATGTTTGCCCACCGTGAGCAGGAAAACCCAGATGGATTGGTTGTAAGCGTACACTGCTGGAAGTGATTGCTATTTCAATTTGAAATAGGAAATCCGGAAAATGTTTTGTGGCTATTTCATTGTGAAATATCTTGAATTTCGAGTAGCTATTACATAGTTTAACTATATCGGAAATATTAAGCTATTTCACCCTGATATAGCAACCGAACATTTTCCGTATTCGCTATTTTCGGATGAAATAGCAATCATCCCCAGCAGTGGTAGCTTACATACGACAGTCTGCGAGGTTCAGGCTCCGCTGAGCCTGCCGAGCTGGCGGCACCGCCACAACGCTTATCGTAGACTTTGGAGAGTTAAACTTTACACTTTTGGTTATCTATATCTCTCCACCAGGTGGGTGCCTCGCTTGTTCTATAACTACAAGGAATGCCTCCATGGTTGCAGCAAACGAAGTCGCCCCGATGGAATTCATGTGCGTCATATCTCGTGCTGATAAATAGTGTACGCGCCAGTCAACTGCAAATGTTACTCTCAAAAACCATGGTCTTTAGCCTCATTTATCTGTCTGACCTAGACTGTCAATGCGAAGGTCCACGGCGTTCCGTGCGCTTAATGATACGTAGCGCTCAATGACCTGATTTGGAACCGTGGGCAAATTCAGATTCAGATTTCGTAGCAGGTGTCAGGCGCTCCTCTTCATCTAACGCAACCATGCTCATTTCTTCATCCTTCAAGCTTTCAAGCGGGTCTTCTCTATATCGCACCATGTCCTGCCTCATAAAGCTGCTCGAAGGCTCTCTAGTATGATCTCACTTGCTGTCTCGCAGCCGACCTCCGAGTCGCTCACTGACGCTGTTTCCAACCCAGCTTCTTCTCACCTGACGCTCACTGCTCCCCACGACGACAACTTATTCAGCCATTCAACAGGACGTTGGATGTATAATGAAGATAAACGTAAGCTTTGTTCGTGGCTGTCTACATTTGGGAAGTTGATTTACTTTGTGTATGAAGAACTTGCCTGTAGAAATCAGTACTTCGACGTCGATCAGCTTAAACATGCCGCCTGCACTGCACTTGGAGTTACTACATGTGTAACCTTTGAGAAGATCGCTGAAGGTTTGTGCTAGGTTATTTCAATTCTCGCGGATATCTATAGCTAATGGCGCTACGCAAAGGGTCGTACAATAAGGTCTTCCGCATGACATTCGAAGACGGCCGAACTGCCATCGCGCGTTTACCCTCGTCGGTCGTTCTAGGAAACGCGTCCATGATTACAGCTAGCGAAGTAGCCACGATGGAATTTATGTGACTTCACGACAGTCTCGTCGTGCCCATCATCCACGCCTGGTCTAAGGACTCTAACAACGCAGTCAAATCACCCTATATTCTCATGGAAGATATCGAAGGCGTCCCAATGCTGCAAGATTGGTACGATATTCAAGGAAAGCCTGTTGGGAAGGCTCTCCATACCTTCGTAAACGACGTGAAGCGGATGAGCGTTCCGATGTTCAGCCAGATTGGAAGCATTTACTTCAAAGAGGATCTTCCTCTTGATTTGCAGAACCCACCACTCTTTCGGAGCGATCTTTATGATGACCCACTAATTGAGCAGTTTCAAACCGCAGTTGAGCGGCTTTGAATAGGTCCTATTGCTGACCGCTTGTGGTGGAGAACCATGCATGATGATGTTGACGCTGATCGCGGCCCTTGTGAGTATATAAATTCGTTTATCTTCTTACTCTCTCGTTTAACGTTTTGTCTAGGGAATGATATAAGCGACATGCTCCTTGCAGCTGTCCGGCTTGAGGAACGGGCGATTACTAAGTATAGGGATACTCCCTCTCTTCTACGCACGACACGCACGCCTTCTCTTCAAGACCTTGCACTTGTCGAAGAACTTTTGCAGAAAGTCACAGTATTGGCGCCTTCTATATCCCTCGCTCTACGTCAGCACCGTTTTGCTGAGGAGTGACCGTTTCCTCTTGATGATGGGAAGTGGTCTTTTTTCTTAACGTAGCCCAGACAATTGTGAACACACTGTAACATTAATGTACTGTCACATATAATTTGCATACCGCGCATCGACCATAGACAACATGCCAAGTTTGCGCATGAAATATTCGTAAATCTCATGGCATAGACAGGCATAGATGCGTGCTTCACTGCATAGGTGGAGGCATTGTTGAAGAGCGAGAGTGGCACCTAATCACGATTAGATAAGCGAGATCAATCACAGAATCATGTGACGAACTCCGTCGATTCTGATTCGAATCAAGGGCCAGCCTTTCAATTTCATGAACGAGTCTCAGTCTCTTCAATCCCTGTCTTACCATGTTTTTCTTCTCCTCTTCCAAGGTCCCTCTCGATTCGATTCTACAATTGTCTGCTCTTCTTCAAAAGTGATTCATTTATTTCAAGCTCCCATAAAATCCCCCCAAACAACCCCTACATACATCGAATCTCGATTGAACAAATTCTTTCTGTGGGTCCTCAATTTCAGCGGGATCGTGCATATATGACTTAAACCTTGAAGCTTGAGCTTCGTCGCCCTCGATGCTTTGGGTAGGCATTACTTGGAACCTTTGCATGCCACTGCATCTTGACCGTCAACTTAGCCCTCCCTATCGTCGATTTCATAACCCCAGGTAGAAAGGAAAGATGGCAACATAACCACTCGACTGCTAAGACTGTGGCCCGTCTCCAACTATACGATTTTCTACTACCTCTTGTGAGTTCTCCTTATCAAAATATGTTGTTCGCGCTTTGCGGACGGCTACTGGATGAAATATGCGATGAACTCCAAGATATCATTGGTTGTTGCACAGACTCAACGGAGTAACTTGCCAGGTATTCGCTCATTCTCTCGTAATTATGAATGCACCCCATAAATTCCATGATGCCGATAGTTCGCTCGATATTTAATTCATAAAGTAAGCATGATTCGTGCAGTAACCTCCTCCAGGATTCCTTTTCAGTATTCGACATCCACTGTTCAATACCCCTCCCCTCGCTGCGCTTCCACGAAGGCTTCCTGTCCCTAGCACTCCGTCTTAAATCCCCTGCTGGATTAGGTACCTTTTTGAACTGACGGTGAGGCTCAAATCCCCCTGGGATCGGGCCCATAAACGAGTCCCCGTCCCTATCCACAATGAATGATGCGGGTCGACTCTCCACCTTCTCTCTGATCTCCCCCTCCACCAGATCATCATCCTCTAGCTCGTCCTCATCCGCCTGGCTCTCATAGGCGCTCTCCATTCCCTCATCCACTGTCTCCAACACAGCCCTGAATGGGGCCTCCATTCCTCGTTGCGCTCATCGTAGATGGAGGATGGGTCATCTTGGACATTGTTGGTCTGCCTGTCGATTTCCCAGTCGCTCATCCCATAAAATGGCTCAAAGTTGTCGAACCATGGGTGCTCCAATGCCTCTTCCATCGAGGGGCGTTTGGCTGGGTCGAGATCTAAAAGCCCCATTATGAGGTTGCGCGCTGGGAAGATGATACAGAAAATTCAATAATTGGAGAAAGAAATATAACTGAGAGCCGGGGGGCACGGGAATACGTACCATTTTCGCTAATGGGTTCCTTTTGAATAAGTCGCGTGGAGTCCTTGCGTTGGCGGATACACGCTTTTAGGTTGGCAGGCTTTTTGAAATCGTTACGAAGGGTATAAGGTGTCGCACCCGTAAGCCTAGAGAACACAATAGTCAGCTATGTATTTGCTAGGTATGTACATTCCTTCGAAGCCAACGGATAGAAGTAACGCACATCTCGAACATGATCACTCCGATGCTAAAGCTGTCCACGTGTTTGTCGTACGGCTTATTCTCAACGATTTCGGGCGCCATGTGAGATGGTGACCCGCAAATGGTCTATGAAAGGCACAAGAAGCAGACGTCAGTAACATTTTTGAAGTAGTCGGGGGCGAAACATACGAGGAGCTGGTCCGTTCCAATGACAAGTTTGGACAAACCGAAGTCGGCTATTTTGACGCGTGGGGGTACATCGTCCGTCAGGAGGATGTTCTGGTCAATAGATAAGCCACAGTATGCGAAAGGGTAGATGGGAGACGAACTTCTGGCTTGAGGTCGCGATGGACAACGAATCTCGAATGGACGTACTATGCGCGCGAGAGTGAGTCGAAGCTTGAACTTAGCGGAAGAGAGGGTCGGGCTTACTGCCATTCCGTCGAAAATTTGGTAAAGGATATCTTGCGCATCCCCTTCATCTGGAACCAGTCATGAGAAAGACGATTTTTCAAATCATACTGTTCACGTACTCAATTTTTTGGATCTCGCAATCAGTTTCTGCAGATCCTCGCCCTTGACGTATTCCATCACGATATCTATGTGCAGAAGAGGGACGTCAATTAAAAAAACAGCTTCAGAAATGGAAGTAGAACACTCACGCAAACTCAGCAGAGGCGCATCTATGATAACCTCACGAATCAAACAGATGTTCCGATGAGACAGTGCATACATAATCGTAATCTCGCGCATTAACAGTTTTTTTTGTACCTCATTACCAATGTCCAATACCTCTTTCCGAAATGTTTTGATGGCGAAGGATTTTCCTTCTCCTTTGTGTTTGGCCATGCGCACTGTACCATAACTTCCTGCGCCCAATTCCCTGCCCATATCATATGTTTTGTTGATTAAAGGTTGGTTGCCTTTTGCGCATTGATGATAGATGAAATCTGGATAAAGTAGCTAGAATGCTTCGACCCATAAAAAGGCGAAAAAAATTATACTCACGGAAGTCCATCATGCCTCCATCAGAAGTCTGTTGAGGATTCAGACTGCCGAACTGGATCGAATCTTTATGTCGCAGAAAGCTTGTCTTGTTTTTGCCAACGAGCTTTCTATTTATCTGCTTTAGAGTCAACGCTCATTCGGATATAAGAAAGAAGTTGAGAGCACGTACAAAGGTACCGTTCAATGACAGGTCCTGGAGTGTAGCTAAGCCCTCCTGTCCCTCTCTTTCATCCCATGTAATGATACAGTGAGAGTCGCCTATTTTTATGAGGGATTAATGAATTACAAGGATTTGACAGAGCAATGCACCCACTGATTTTGACTCCTTGCAGTACGAGATCATTTTTTTCCCGATTCGACCGAGTTTAATGTAATTCCCAATCCCCCAGAGACGAATCTCGGTGGCTCGAGAATCGCGAGGTTCCAAATAGCCCCATATATGGTCATCTACAGACGTATGACTCGTCGAAGCGACGTGCTCCTCGGTTTCGGTGTGGCTCAGGGATCGTTCTGAGACGAAGAAAGAAGAACCTAAGCTGAGTTCATAAGAGGATTGGTTCGCAGCCATAGCGTTGTTGGAGATATCAGTAAAAACGGAATACTGAGGGAAATAGTTTGGGGGGTTGACAGTTGAGGAAACCCAAGCAGCATTTTATACCCTATCGAGTCGGGTGTGCCACAAAGCAAGTTTCGCCTTCTGTCAGGCCTCGTGCTCGAGTGCTGACATCGCAATTGTCTTTAATTATGCTGCGGAAGTGGCTGAACGCCACTAACGTTGTTCATATCATGATCATCTATCACGTTTTATTGGGCGCTTGAGCTGATATGTAAGCTGGCGTCTCCAGAATGGAATTTCGACGCTTGTTTCAACTCTTTTTCCTTTGTGTAAATGGTACCTGCGCTTAGCCTTTCTTTTCCGTTGCTTTGTATATTGTACTCATCGACAGGGTCGGTACAGTTCATCTATTTAATACTATTTAAGGATATGTGCTGCTTTGCCTCAAAGGGCCTCCTCGAGACAGTACTGATCATGAATTCATCAAGTAGACGTCGAATCAATGAGGGGACTCTATTTATTCTGCACATTTAAATATCGCCATGTTGGCAATCGCCATGTTGGCAACCGCCATGAGAAGCCACATGATTAAAGCCAAATCACCCCGTAATGTCGAGAGACCTTCGCTATGTCCTTGAAATTTTGTTGGTTGCGAATCGTCAAGAATCCAATTTCAGATTTGCGTATACATAACAGAAAAGGCAGATTCAGATTAGAGAATAAACGTGCAACATTCAATTACTAATTATTTGAGACACGAGCAAACTCGACGAAGCGCTCCGAGAGTAATGGGCTACTGACTTGAACCTAATGAAAAGAAAATGACAGTGAGCCTCGCTTACTGAACGGATAATCTCACGACTTACATTCCAGTACCAACTATCTTCTGTAGCAAAGTCAGGTAGTGCATTCCGGGGTGCGTCAATCCGGGCGCCGATTCTCTGTAAAATGAGTAATTAGAGGGCAGACATTGAATCGAAAGTAATGAAAGCACGTACATGGGGGACGATGCTATGCTGTACTTTCCGTTTGCACCCTGCTTTCTGAGCTGCATCATCAGTACCCTTCTTCTTGAGGTATTCTTCAAATGCGCCGGAGTTGTCATATAGAGCAGTGAAGTATTTCCCGAACGCCCCAATATTTGATGGATGAATATTGGCGGAAATCTTGACAGAGAAAAATGGGATTGGAACCTGTTAAGTAATACTTACGAACACATCAAGAATCCGTACCTTGTCCATCGCTCCCAATTTTCGCGTGATCTTCCCCAATTCTTGAGAGTTAGTGAAAGGCTGACTATTGTGCTGTTTCGGCACCCAATTCATCGAATAGCCAAGGATGGTCGCACAACGGTTCGTCTTGCTCAGAAACGGGGTCCAGTCAGCGAGTATGTTAGGTATGCCCACGTATTCTTCGTCGATAATATTGGAAACGTCAATTCGATCGAATACCATATTCTTAGGAAGACCTTGGGTTTCATATGTCCCAGAGCGCATTTTAGTTGCCAGATCGCGTGCATCCTCGTCGAACATCTTGAAGGATATCTTGAACTTTCTGATACGTTCGGCGAATGCCCGCAGCTGATCCGACAGATAAAAGTACAAGCAACCATAGAGATCAGCAGATTGCGCTCCGTGGGCTTTTCCAGCTGCAATGACGTCCTCCATACTAAAGATAGATCATTTTCGTGAACGGTTATTATGAGATAAATTGTATAAATGACTCACTTCCAGGATTCGAGAGGCGTCGCTAGATCATCTGCAAGCCATCGCCCATTCGGAGAGAAGAGGAACTTGTTCGCTGTGTTAAAGTTGTTGTTCGCCGCACCGAATGGTAGGACGATACCGAACCGACGATATTCCAGCGAAGATAGGCGATGAGAAGGGTTAAGTCGAAGGTAATTGCGATGATGTCTATCTTGTCGTGTCGGTTCGAACCTTTAATTAAAGCATTAGCATTTGAAAAGCAGACATTTGATTGAACCAAAAGCGAACCTGACGCGGTGCATTTCAGCGTGAGCGTCACCAAGTGACATCTCGGCAGGCATGCGCATCATGAGAAGCGAAATAGCGTGCGAGACAGCCCCAGTCATCACAGAATTTTCGCCAAGGTTCAACGAAAAAGGGTTATCTTGGCGAAGTTTTTCTGCAAGCTCAAGTATGACCTTAGAAAGCAATAGGTTATGAGCCGCTTGCATATAAGCGGAGCCCCAGAAATGAAGCGCAAAATCCGCAGCGAGGTCAATATCTTGTAGAGTCCCAAGGCTTAGAAGAAGCAGCATGTTCCTAAGGACGATCATCGGTTCGCGATCATTCAAGAGTATAGTCAGTTCGCCGGAATAATCGGAAGGTAGCTCATTGACGGTTCGCACTACATTCCGGAGGTCACCCGAAGCTGAGAAGAAGGGTCAACATCAAGCTCCCCTCTTAATATATCGCTGTACTTACCGACGTATGCCAAAGCAAAGTTCGAGTTCTTCGCAGATACACCTTCGTTATTGGGAAGATTGAGCGCATCTGTCGCTGGGACATTGCCCCATCTACGGTGGTTTTAAAGTCATGTCGGAAGTAGCGGAGAAGGGAAAAGAAAACATACATATGCATCCCCAACGCAAACTGCTTCTCATGCTCAGCAATTGTCCATCCAGGAGATGTAGACATAAAACTCGGCTCTCGCGCTTCCCTAATCCAAACAGGCTGCCAAAATGGCAAACGGATGGGGTCCTTACAATCTGACATAGATGAATAAATGAGTCATTATACGCATATGAGGAACAAAGGTCACCTTGTTTATGAATACGCCAATGACTCCGCTGACATTCCTATAAACATCGATGGAAAGAAGATAAATGAAAAGCAAACAGAAGAGCGGGAAAAGACATACCTTAGAGCAATAAGAAACCAGTTTACAGTTTGCACATGCCATCCGCCCATTCTCTTGGCATCTCCAGTTCTTTTTTGGCTCCACGTTCGCACACGGCAGTTTCTCGAGCGGCTTCTCCGCCGTCGCCCCAAAAGCCATGATCCAATCATTCAACTGAAGCCCGTGTCCATCCAACAAGTTCATGAGACCTTCTGGTTCCTTTCCATCGAAGGGAGTAGCTGGTGTTGTTAGGTTGTGTATCCCGCCGCCTGGAAGCAACATGGTGGTGTGGCGTTGTGCATCGCCAGCGAGCTCCTCACGTAGGTAGGCAGCTAAGGTGTCCTGCTTTGCTTCCGGGTCTTGTAGATCCACTCCCTCTAGTCTTTGTGAAAGCGATTGAAGTGCTTCGGAGAATTTCGACGAGGATGCCATGTTATGTTGGGGGATGGGCGTAGGGAAGAACAAGTGAGCGTGCGTAAATACGGGCGCCTATAGTTTATGAACGCATTTAATTTATTACAGAATCATTAGCAATATTAGATAATAGTTAACGAAGGTACCTGGAATTGGCGGCTGCAGATGCAAAAGATGCCATGTGTGCCAGTGTAGGAAAGGACCGACAAGAGGACGGGGGATGGATACAACACGCCCAACGCAGCAGTGAAGCGGCTCAGTCTGTCCAAGATTTCGGATGTTCACACAACGTCAGAGATAACGAAAAAACTCACCAGTCTTCCATCCACAGGATACATATCGACAAGACGTCTATGTGGATGAAGACGTATCGAGGGCATAGTTCATTTTCACACTGAAATGTGAATGTATAGGGCAATGTTAGTTCACCACCGAGACCGCGAAGCAAGTAATGACATACCTCTGAACCATCTATTGTTGATGACCGTTAGATGACGGACTACTTGCGGATGTAGAGAGAGATCAAACAGAATGTCTTCACATCTGGCAGAGTTCTCATGCTCCCCAACGTGCTTCTCGGATAAAATTCTAACATGGTAGATGGGATGATCGAGCCGAACGTGAAACGGGTCGGAGAGCGCGCAGAGAATGTGCCGCCAGGTGCGCACACATATCTCCGCGAGACGAACACGCAGGCTATCGAGCCACGAGCGGTTGGTAATAGCGCCGGCTGCGCACGAGGTTGGCGAGGTCCAACCCACACGGTCGGGCGTCGTGGACGAGAAGATCGCGCTCACTGTCGAAGGCGGACGCGTCATCACAGATGCGCAGATGAAGCCGCCCAGCGAGCTCGGTGATGCCTTGTTGGTAGTAGAGGAAGCTTCTGCTGCCTTCGGGGAAGCACACAGCGGCGGTTCTTCTCCAATAGTACAGGTCGACGTCCAGCACCCTGCGGGATATATAAAGTTGGAGAAGTCGATGGGAGATTGGCAGAGCGGTGTAAGCGTTGTCTTTTTCACACGAAAACGACGCGCAAAGAGAAAAGGAGGTTTTTTGACATGGTGGTAGCGCGCAAGAAGCCGTTCTCACTGCTTGGTTCTCACGGGTAAGTATTTCTTGCCCCATATTTTGAGGCAATTGTAGTAACAAATAAAATAGTATTTCAGATCCTGAAAGTATGGCAAAATATTACACCATTCAGACACTATTTTTTAAAACTAACAATATGTATCTGGTCTCAAAGTCACTCGAATGCAGTAAACAAGGGATCGCGAAGACTTTGGTCATCGTGAATATATTTGACTGAAGGGCCAAAGGCGTTAGTAACAATTACAGACAAACAACCGCTACCAACTTTCTCAACTTAAAGTTATAATCTCCAGCTTGAAATTGAATCGACTCCAAATCGACTCAAGCACCCGTCAAAATGTCGAACTTCGGTAAGTTTGAAGCCGCCAGCATTGTTATATTGCTCACCGTATCTTTCTATTATCCTTCTAGATGAACTCAGCTATACCACTCCACCTTCACCGCCTTTTGACAGCATCTCTTCCATCCGATATTCACCCACCAACCCAGATCAACTTCTAGTATCTTCGTGGGACACGGTATGTCTAATATATACTTGCTATGTCTCTTACTGATTATCCTCGTAATAGACAGTTCGATTCTACGAAATAGGCGAGGATGGTGTTTCTAAAGGCGAAGCTAAAGCAAAGTTCGACCATCGCGCGGCAGTCCTTGCATGTGCGTTCTCGCCGGATGCTTCACATGCATACAGTGGTGGACTCGACACCTCGGTGAGGGAGTGAGTGTTTCGTTTTTTGAGTAGTGTTTTGTCGCTGACTCTCGTTAGACTGGATCTTACGACGGAGAAAATGCTCAACCTCGGTACCCACAATGACTCGATTTCAACGATGACATTCGCGCGCAACGCTAGTAAGTATCGTTTCCTTATCCTTTATATTCTCCACTCATCTTCGCAGACTCTCTTATCACCGGTTCATGGGACCGAACACTACGTTTCTGGGATTCAAGAGCATCCACGCCACAACAAAGCTCACATTCAACACCAGAACGCATCTACGCCATCGACCACGTCAACAATACCCTTGTCGTCGCCATGGCCAGCCGACTCTTCCACATCTACGACATACGAAAGATGGACACGCCCGCGCAGCAGAGGGAGAGCAGTTTGAAGTACATGACACGGTCGCTCGCATGCATGCCGGACGGTCAAGGTGCGCCCATAGCCATTTTTATTCTCGTTCTATCTAACGATCTTCCAGGATACGCGACCGCTTCAGTCGAAGGACGCATCGCGGTGGAATACTTTGACCCCTCGCCCGCCTCTCAAGACAAGAAATACGCGTTCAAGTGCCACAGACAAACGATCAACGATGTGGACCACGTCTGGCCTGTCAACTCACTCGCGTTCCACCCCGTCTACAACACGTTTGCATCTGCGGGCTCTGACGGCACGGTGTCGATCTGGGACCACAAGGTGAAGAAGCGGCTGAGGCAGTACCCCAAGTTCCCCGGTCCTGTAGCGGCCGTGGCGTTCAACTGCGATGGGTCGAAGATCGCGGTCGGGGTGAGCTATACGTGGGATGAGGGCGAGGCTGGGCTGAAGACTAGTGGAGTGGCACCATGGATAGGTGTTCGGAGGGTCGGAGAGGAAGTGAAGGTGATTCATTTGATCTCTTGCTCGTTTAGTTCTCGCTGACGTTGGTATCAATAGCCGAAATCTTGGGCAGACTAAGCTTCTTGGACTGTCTGTGTTAGGCGTATTGTATCCCATACCCCCCTTTTTGTCGGTCGTTTCTATTCGTGTAAAACCCAGTTTATGACATCGATGTTGACAGAAAATAATGTGTATTTGTTTGATGGCACCGGCACAAACTAATGCGAAATCTGTCTGCAAACCTAGTCTACGGCATATATTAAAAAATTCAGAGCTCTAGCAGGCGCGCTCCTGGTCCGCCGTACTATCGCTGTCATCCCTCTCGATGCCTCCTGTGATCTCATCTACTGGGCGTCAGCGGGTCGCCGTCAATCCTCGCAAGAGGTCTTCCTACTCGTCCACGACAAGACATCGTCTTAGTCTTCAAATTTTCTCCCGCGAAGTGGAGCATGCGCTCTCTTCCTCGCACCCATCTCCCTCTTTGTGCTTGTGGTCCTGATTCGTCAACGTGCAGCAAATAGAGGTCGCTCCCGCAACACCGCTAGGCCTGGGCATCAGCAAGAGCGCCGATACCGTCCGTTTGTGCTACCTCATGCTTTGTGGGTAACAATAATGGTGCAGCGAGAAACCTGCGTGCTCCGTGTTTTCAAAGGAACAGCATAACTATTTACTGATGCAATTTCAGAACCTGACAAACTGTTCAATCTTCTTGCAGATCCAAAAATCATTCCTAGAGATGAGTGAAATACTGCAATTCGACAAAATAATAACAATCGAAAGCAGTGAAAATTCATCTCATGAACACCGATGCTCACCAACCTAAATCCTCTAATGCTATTTCATCCTCCCAGTCCACGCTCACATAATCCACACGCCGTCTCTCCTTGATATATGGCCCGCCCTCAACGCATCTATATGTCTCCTTCAGCTGCGCGTGTCCGCCTGAGGCCGCGGTACGCCCAACTACACGATACACCGTGAGGATCTCGCTCGTCGGCAGATGCGTCATATACAGAGACATCTTCTGTAACGAGGGACACTTGCGCGGGATGTATGTCAAAGCATCAATCTGCTCGGGTGTTGGCGGCGAGGTGGGGTAAGTCCACTCGCAGATGTCGAGCCGCGCTAGAGCGGGGAAGGAGGCTAGGGCGTCCGCAATGATTCTCTATCGGCTCTCTGTCAGCGATGTGGTGGCGATAAGGAATGAATGGAAGCGCTCACAAGCTGCTTGACGTGCCGATAGTAGAATCCGCCCGTCCAGCACGTCAGCTGGGTCGACTCCGCGGCGATGATGTGGACGATCTCCGCTGTGCGCGCAGAGGATATGATCCCCGGCACGGAACAGTGAACCAGGTCGGGGAACCCGCCAACCGAACGCACGAGCATCGCCATGTTCTCCACGAAGTTGTGCACCGTCATGTCAGTGTGCTCGAGCACGAGTGCGTGGATGTGCCGTAGGCTTGCACATCTCATGGAGAGCCGGAGGAGGAGGGAAGGAGGGGCGTGAATGGTCTGTAGGTGAGGCAGCATGTTGATCTGAAGTTTATCGATTGGAAGGTGGTGGTCCATGTCGATGAGAGAAAGGTGTCGGATGTTGGGATGGGCGACGAGGAACAACGCGATAGCGACCATGGCAATTTGTGGCGCGCTTCGAAAGAGGAGGGTGTGTAGGGTGGGGAGAAAAAGCAGCTCCATGACGGAGAAGTGGTTCGTGCTGTTGCCTATGAATAAGTCGAGATAAGTGATTGCTGACGGTGCAGAGAACAGCGATCTTATGAGGAAGGTCCAGTTGATACCTGGTACCTCGTTAGATGGGAAAAAATGTCCAGACTACACTGATTTATTTACCAGATGAATAACGACAACTGTATATGATTTTGCGTAGGTTAGGTCGCGTCACGAACTGAGAAGGTATGTCAGGCAGAACCCAATCATTGGCGAGCGGCGGCCACCAAAAACCCAAGATGGTGATTTCTGACAAGCTCTTGCATTTTTCGTAGGCGTTGTTCAATATGGCCACGAACTCATCCGCCTTTCCATCGTCGCTGATGACACATGGCAGACGTTTAATCCGGAGCGCGCGCAGACGCACCATGTGGTTGAATATCCCAGTATCGGCCCATGAATTCCCATACCGCGTGTATATATGGGGCCATTTCGCATCAGTCTCTAGTGCGAGACTCTGAACTCTCCGTGCCAGCGCTGGGCTAGTTTTGAGCAGCCGAAATGTGTAAATAACAGAGGGTGAGTCGCTCCTTAGGACCACGGAAGTGTAGAGCTGGTAACGCGCGGCTGATAGGTAGGAAGAAGATGCGAGTGCGAAGGCTGCGAGGTCTGAGGATCTCAGGAAGGTACAGGTGTGGTTCCAGAGTTCAGTGGGCAGGAATTCCATGTCTCTCGTGAGAGTTGATGTCAGAGGGTTCTTTGTACTCCTTGCAGGTCCCTTTCATCTTTTTAAATGCCTCATCCGGATCTTTCGGTCCGTGTAGGCTCAACTCGTTTTAGGTCGATAACACCGTCAAGAAAGAGCTGAAAATAAATTCAGAGAGAATCTGCGAGGCCTTTGCAGCATGCTTTACTGGATGTACAGGCAATCAACGTATTTCTTGAAGGGAAGTAGAGAGACAGAAAGTAGTGGAAATCGTAACGTTAATCCTCACTCGGCGGTTGTTCCAGACTTCTGAGAATAAATAATTTAATTCACGAAGGCGGAGCGATGAAAGCAGCAGCATCGGCAACAGCTAACAAAAATATTAAATCAAAAGCATTGACGTAGATTAACAATGGGGGTCGAATAGCAAGGCCTCTTACATTTGCAGTTGTATGCTCAGAGAATTCCAAAACTGTCGACAAAGCCAAGTGGATAGAGAGCCGGGCTGAACTTCGCCAGGTATTAATCTTCGTATATCGATAGAAGTGATTCAGATTGTTGTCGCTAATTAAACAGTGAGCAAAATTAGGAGGCCATCGGTAGCAAGGGAGGAATCTGAAAGTACGTGTGTAAGCACATGTATAGCATGGGCAGTATGAACGAGTTTTGATAGGAGATGTATGACAGACATTGCCCTGATTCATGTACACCAGCTGCACCACTCGACTCGATCCCCAAAGGCCCTTCTCACAGAGTTCCTGCAAGTCATCGAAAGATATTCAAATAAAATCGCAAATGCTAGCCGTAAATATTGCTACATGTCCAGTCAGATGAACGGTACTCCGTAGAACAAATTTGAAATCTCACCTAGAGTGCCGCTTTAGGCCATGATTGTTTCGCCAGCTCGAAGATGTCGGCGGCTATCTCCAGTCCACGTATTGGTTGGGCCACTATTCGTTTCTTGCCCCACGACATTTCATGCAGGAGTTCCCCTAGTACCTGTGGTACCGCGACCCTGTTCCCTTTATACTTGGGGTCCATCTCAACAGGCTTGACAACATCCAAGACCCGCAATACCAGCGTCGGTCCAAGCGCTCTGTGCTCCGGTATATCTGAAGATTTGTATCTCACTAGGATGACACCTACAGAATGAGGTGCATAAATGCCCCAATAACGAAAGAGAACAATGCACCTCACCTGTCAATGGACGTAATTTGAATATTTTACGCCTGGGGTCCCTTTAAGGTGTCGCAGAATATCGTTGATGGAAAGGGAAATTGGATTATACCCTTGCGCATTACGTATTTCATGGGTTCCTTCTCGGCGGCAAGATCAATGACAAAAGGATCTGCTAGGGAATGACGGAATAGCGCAAAACGTAGAAGTTTTCCGGTTCTGGGGGTGATGGCTCTGATGTCGTTGATAAGATCGTCAGCAATGAGATTTTCTGAACGTGCCAGGTCAAAAAACATCTTCAAAGTCGATTCGGTGATGATTTGCGGGACGGTGAATGCCCATATAATATATTGTCCCTGTTGGAGTGAGGAGGTCATTGCCTTGCTCAAAGCCTTTCGGACCCTCGCAGAGTCTGGAACGAATACCAGAGGCGAGCTCTGGCTCATCCCGTGCGTGATGGTAGTAAAGGTAGCCTCTGGTATTCGGAGGGAAGGGCAAGGTGCATCTGTTACCTTCTGACTCCGCATAGTGAAGTGCATGTTTCCCTGCCATGATATCTTCTGGTAGCAGAGTGAGCGGTAGAGAATTTCTTCCCCGCTTCTTGGGTGCAGAATGGTCTTTGGGTTGCTGCGCCGTGGAGGTCTATTGCAGGATGAAGCTTAGGTCAAGACTCAACACGCATAGCTCGGCAAACAATCACCACCACATTCCTTTCTCCCAGCCTCATTCCTTTGGATATACGACTTTGCCAGCATGGTTGTAGAGCGCGAAAAGGTTGGGGAACGCCGGCTCAAGAGACATGGTTTATACGTGTGAAAGTGTTGAACATCCTCTAAGACCTCCCAAAAGTAATATAGATTGGGTATAGATGGTAAGATCAAAGAATGATAAGTTCTGGGCAACGAGCGAGACAGAGAGCAGAACAGACGGCGATTTATTTGTACATGATTATTTTTGAATACTGCCGTAGTCGGTGACAAAATTCACACGTTGAATCTGGAAAGAGAGAACAGCGTCTTCGGTGCGAGGGTACGCGTTCCCGGTTAGACCATTGAGATGAGCCAGGATGAGCCGCATAAGGCTTGCGTAGCCGCGCGCGAGGTAGCTGACCTTTCTTTACGACTTTCATCTTGCTTTCAGCAGCCAGCTCGGAGATTCCGTGAATGAACTACCTAGCCTACAGAAACCAAAAATGTCCCAAATGTGTCCATTAAAACTCACAAAAGCCTATTCATTGCTCTCCCTCTCGCCATGCGTAGCATCACGATATTCGCAGATAAACTCGAGAACTGTGTGCAGAGACAACCAGATGAGCCAATTTCTAAGAAAAAAGCGCAACAGAACAACAACACTCACCCCATTCCCAACAAACACCTCAGCCCTCTCCGCAATACCCATATCCACTGCAACATCCACGCCCCTCTCATCCCTCGTCAGCCCTTCAAAGCCCCTCTTCGCTCCCTCCCCAGAGCCAAAATACCAGCCGGGCCAACCCACGTTAGACTGTCCCGTGCGAACTCCATGCTCGAGATCGGGAGTAGCCACCACCCCCTCCCAACCATCCGCCACGAGCGCCTCCCGCAGCGCATCGACAAATGCTGGCCACCCGTTCGTGAGGACGTACACATTCCTCAGGCGGGAAGTGCGCGCGGTCGCATTCACATTCTCCGGATCCGACAGGCCTGACGACTCGTGAATGGGCTGCGCGCCCCCGTACTCCGCCCTCACCTCACTCAACCGTTGCACGATTTGCTCAATCGACGGCAAGCAGTGCTGGAGGTAATAGGCCTCCTTCCTTTTAGCCTTCCTCGTCTCCTTCTCAGCTTCTCCTGAATCACCATCAATGTCGCCCTCCATGTCCTCCGTATTTTCCTCTCCCTCATCCACGTACCCGAATCTATCCCCTATGGCGGCATTCACTCCAAGGTACCCAGAGCTCCATTCCGCAAGGCGCACACAGTGCCGTGCATAATCCCCCCGCCGGAGATGCACAGCCAGAACGCCTTCAAGTCGCGAGGATGGGGTTGTAACCTGTGCAGATTCAAGTTGCTTGGTTTCCGTGTTATCTGAGTCTGCGTCAGAACCTACGCCATAGTCGCCAGCGCCTGCGCGCGTCAACGATTCTGGGTGCGAAGGCGCTGGGAATAATGACCCGACGCTCCTGTCGACTGCGTGCCTGACGAGCGGGGACCACTCGAACTGCTTTAGCACAGGCGATGCAAGTAATTCAGGGAGCATGGGTACGATCCTATGGCTCGACCCAAAGAAACTAATTGAATCCAAAATCAGCGCTGTTGTTTGAGAAAACCAGCCGAAATTTGCGGGCACTCACTCGGTATCGAATACCCTCCTCGCTCCAGGCACCTTCTCCCCGTCCTCGCGAACGACAACGCACGGCTTTCCTCGCACATCAGGCGCTCGCAGACGGCGCTCAAACCACGCGAGGATCTCGCGCCCATATGCGTTGGACGCCGGCGCGGGGTACGGGTATAGATAAGGTGAGTTCAAATGGCGAGCTGTATGCTCGGTGCGCGATTCTGTTAATTGTGCAGCACCTGAAGACGGTATATATGCGTCAGAATTTGTAGATGGAAGGTCGTTAGACAAGGTGAAGAAGAAATATATGCGCTTCGTATTTTAGCACTGCTGGGGCTAATTGCTATTTCATCCGGAGATAGCGAACAGGGAAAATGTTCGGTAGCTATATCAGGGTGAAATTGCCATCAAACGTTTTTCCGGGATCGCTACTTCAATCACCTCCAGCAGTGTAGAAAGGCAATATAGCACGCACCAGGGTTAATTTCATCCACGTCTACGTCTTCTCGTTCCCCGCTGAGGCCATATACGACCTCTACAATCTCCCCAGGTGGACATACGTACCCGAAGTACTCCGCCGACACCGCATGACGCGTCGACCTATTTCCAAAGGCTGTCGAATCGTTTGCGGCAACTTCCCCAGTGAGCACACCGCCTAAAAAAGCACTGAGCGGAACGCGCGTCGGTCTGAGAGTGAAGTCGTATAGGGTATATGGTAGGGGGAGATGGGACCATGTGTACGGTTCGAATACGGGTGTGCGGGTGGATGTGGCTAGTGTTAGGTGGGTGGTGAGGATGCTGCGGGTGGATATATGCGCATATATGCGTGCAAATTTCTCGTAAGTAATGATTTAGATGTCGACAAAAGTGAACGCACGCTTCTTGGAGGACATTGTTTAATCCATGTCCCCATACATGGTCCGGAAACCTCAGGAACATCTCCTGTGTCTCACTCTCCCCGTCCGTCGGGCCTCGCGTACTCCGTGCGCCTCTCGTCCCTCCTATCAGTCGGGCCCCTGTTGAAGCCCAGTGGTGTTGTGGAAGTGCCCGCACCCTTCGGGTTACATCCCAGTATGAGGGTGGAATGCCTCCATACAGAATAACAAGGGCGAGGAAGAGGACCGGTGTGAAAAGGAGCGCATATAACCCTCTTCGTAGAAGACATTTTCGACGCGAGGGTTTCATGAATGATGATTGTGGCCATCTCCGAGTGGGGTTCCGTGCTAGAGTGGGAAGCGACACAGTGATACCTAATCTGTGGCGCAGGTGCAATTGAATGCGTTGAGCGAGTGTCGAGACGCCACGGCGCCATTTCGTTGTTGGCTGTTCGTTATAACGATAGTACGGCTCTGCCAGCAGCGCCGTTTCCGGCTCTGAATGTTGATCTATGCGGAAGACATGCTTCGCCGCCATGAAGGGAGGATGAGGAGAGTGTTGAGTGGAGTGGAAGCTAGTTATGAATTATGAATATTAATAATTTACAATAAAAGTCTGCCATGCGGCTTACACGATCGATCAATGGGAACCGGTCCCTGACGTCAGTCACACACAACTCCTTTTGGGTAGAACATGCCCATATATGGCGGCGTAGTGCGTGCGGGCGCCGAGGCCCGACGCATTCGGCATTCCGCAGCAGTTCGCTGGCGCTCATTTTCCGCATTTACATGTGATCGCCAAAAAAACCGACATTGCTTTTGCTCGTCTGAATCATGAGCAGTAAACTCACGGCACCTCATGTTGTTGCTCAGTATCTAAATATAGTGTACACACGAAGATGGAGAGCGGCGGCACCGTGCCAGTCGTTGTATGAACGCACGCCGGAGACACGCTCTTCCATCGTGGATGCATAAATTCGAGATACACAGCATTTTCCGCAGTTCATTAGCTCCACATACTCCACGCACAGCATCTAAATCCGAGACGTCATTCATGATGCGCTCGCGCGCGCTGCAGCTGCAATCGACGCCTTCGATAAATTTTCTTTGGGTACAGCGTGAACTAGCAAATCGTGTGCGCACAAAGCGAGCACATATAGATGCACCAACATGAGTGCCAAAAGCGGATAGTGAGTCAATGAGCCCCCGCATGCCCTGCAAACGAAACAAGGAAGAACGGCAGAGAAAGATATAGGACGAGACAATATCGGGCATGAGGGAGCGAACAACGGGAAGCGCTAGCAACTACTAGCAAGAGTGACTAGTGACTGGCATAAACACCAGCCCATGTATCATAGAATTTCCTGTCAATTTCCTGTCAATTCCAGTCCCGCTGGTTTACCCACTCAATCAGCCGGGGAAATCATAAAATTCTGCGGGACAGTCCCGACGATGGAAGATTTGGAGCAGGTACAGGAGTCTGTGATCACCACAAAAGCCCATGGCACGATGCTGTCAGATCATCTCATGCGTGGACAACCCATCCCTGCGGCGGCGACCCCGCCTTTTTACGTATACTTAATGAGGCTGAGGTAGTGAAAAGGTACTTGATTACAACCACGATTTTTGAGAAATTTTCAGGTGAACAAAAAAAATAATGTTTTTTATGTTCGTTGTTATGCAGTCGTAGTATCCACGGGCGCCAATTTGGAGCAAATTTTTGCTTGCGAGCCACTCGGCAGCATAACGTCACATCACGTTCTAGTGACAGAGTCACTTTGGATGCGTTGAAGTTTGGAACTGAGTCAAGTTTGAACTGTACAATCTTGTACAATGTTCTGTTCTCTTTCTGATTCTCACTTGCAATAAAAGCTCCTCTACCAGCTCACTTTAACCGTGAGGGAGTTGCCCAACCTCTCTGTAAAGCTTGGAAATCCAGTTCGGAGATACGAGCTCAACTTGGAAAGAAAAGCCATGTTCAACGCTTCAAATATCACAGCATATCAAATTTCGCACCGTTCTCCAACCAAACGATTTTCGCGCTTTGTGTGGTCGTATATCCGCAGGAGCGAGGTCACAATGGAGGAAAATGTCTGTGAGTATCGAAATATTCGTACTTGGCTGGCCTGACACGTTCAAAGATATACCATCAACGCAGTTTTCGCGTTCTGCAACAACTTGAACAAGGCTTAGATGGGCGTACTTCCGCAGAGGCTAGGTTAGGATGGAAAACTATGTCTGTGAGTCTCCACATACTCATATTTGGCTGGCCTGTCACACATTCAAAGATAGATGGCACCAGCACAATCCACAACACAGGTCTGCCAGGATCCTCCGGTCGCGAAAAAACATATCAGGAGACCTTCTTTGATACGCACGCTACGGCCTGACCGAATCACCACCGCTCAGCAAGAGTTATGCGACATCTCCGGGAAGAGCAACCCATACCTGCAACTACAAACACGCTTGCCGTTTGCAGTACGAAATCGAGTATCGGGCGAATGGTGACAATCCAAGACGCGTACCGTTTCCTATGGATGCCAAGGGCTACCTCTTCTATCATACCCCTCCAGACCTCCCGGAACTCGCGGCTGGCATTCTTTTCAGAATCCATAAAACTTTGCGCGTGGTCGGGACTTGCTTACACTGGATGGGAAACCGTGGGGGTACAACCTTTCGCAGCTCATTAAAGCACCTACGCGGTAGGAGCTCCTGGCGATAGCGCGCGCGGAGAATCTCATCGTCGATAAGATTCTCAGCGATGTCGAGAACCTACCCGTCTCGTTTCAGATATCTTACCTCCTTTCCCTCGACGAGCACTTTGCCGTCGACCTCTCCGGCAGACTGGTTGAAACCAGGGTGTTACGCGTCGGAAGATTGTCTTGATACGTTTATCGCCTGTATTCCATGAATTAACAGGCAAGCCTCTTCAAACGCTTTGACCGCTGACTGGTCAGATGTTTCTCTGTTTCCATGATCTTGTCCGCTCGCTTGACTACAACTCGAATTATCCGATCTCCCGGAGCATAAATCACTCGGCCCGACGCTAGTGCTCTGGGTGTTGGAAGTTCTTGATCCCATTACCAAGGATCCTTCATGTAGGAGTAGTGTATCGAATGTATTGTGGAAAGGAGCGAGTTCTGCCCATTCCCGTTAATTCCCAAAAGGCGAGTGTCGATATGAACTCGTCAGGGAGACGTGGCCCACTGCCGTACTCTAGGCGAGAGTCCAACTTCGAATTTCATGGAACCCTTTTCACTGAAGTGTCCACTCAGCGGCTATGCATGTATACGCACTTTTTGATGACTTTAGGTAGTTGCACAATGGGGTCGGATGTATTTGAAGCGGAAAGCTCTGGACGTTCGGATTTGTTCTTCTTTCCCTTCTTCTGTTCGACACAGATTCTGGGTTCCCGCGGCATAGAGGTGCTGCCAGCACTCCTTATCCCACCTCCTATGATCGGACTCCTACCGAATAAATCGAAACACGCTCTTGTTCAATTTCTATTTTCGTATTGCGGCCATCGAAGCAAGAGCCTCGGCTTACCCTAGCCTCCCCTTCGCCGTTCGGTCAGCTTGAGACATAGGTTTTGTGCTCGGGATGCATTCCTATATCCGTCAGCGGAGATTAGACCGTTCGGTTTGAATATGAAACTCTGCGCAATAGGGGCATTGTACTACTGACAAGAATCATAGCGCATGCACACTAATGGTAAGATCAAGGTACAAACTTCCGGCGAGTAATACCTACAAAATAAGATCCAAAGAGGCATTCAGCTTTAAGATATCAAGAATACGTATAGTGAATCCGAATGATGCAAATTTTATCGGTGAGCCACTCATGATCGTACACAATATTATGCACGGTAGCAATGATGGTCATTGTCTCCTCTCCTTGGGCTTACCGATCATTAGGCTGGGTAGTTATCTGCCCGGAACTTGCCGTGGCAGATAACTTTGGAGCGTATTTCGAGAGTTAAATGCCTATATTGTCCTTTAAAATTTTGAAATTTCGTATATAGGCTCTGGTGCACAGTATTTACAATATTGTCTGTTCAGAATTTTGCGAGCATTGATATAAGTGGTGAAAATGAGGCCATGGCAGATAACACGGGCCGAAAGTTATCTGCCATGCACGTGCCCCCCGGCAGTCTCTCCTCATCGCCGCAGGTCATATTTGCGTGCCTACAACTTCCACATCAGTGTAGTAAGGTCCGAAAAAAAATAGTATTGGCAGCCTATATAAGTATAGAGTGTAGTACAGAAATTTTGAGACCTGCAGTGCATTTCGGAACTACAATATAGGTTTTAGCCTGCAAGTCTCAAGCATCCATGTCAAATGTATGCTTGAGCACCAGATTCAAAGCGCGCATCACGCGAAAAAAAATCACATATTTCCGGGTCTCTGAATATGTATTTTGGCCATGATTTATGGTATCTGAGCTCTCCTACAGCCTTTTTTAAACTCTTTCTTTCTTTCCTTTTTGGAATTCTTTTTTCATTCTTTTCGACGCAAACTACCCAGCCTATTGAACGGAAAACCTCCTTGGGCTTACCGATCATTAGGCTGGGTAGTTATCTGCCCGGAACTTGCCGTGGCAGATAACTTTGAGCGTATTTCGAGAGTTAATGCCTATATTTCCTTAAAATTTTGAAATTTCGTATATAGGCTCTGGTGCACAGTATTTACAATATTGTTGTTCAGAATTTGCGAGCATTGATATAAGTGGTGAAAATGAGGCCATGGCAGATAACACGGGCCGAAAGTTATCTGCCATGCACGTGCCCCCCGGCAGTCTCTCCTCATCGCCGCAGGTCATATTTGCTGCCTACAACTTCCACATCAGTGTAGTAAGGTCCGAAAAAAATAGTATTGGCAGCCTATATAAGTATAGAGTGTAGTACAGAAATTTTGAGACCTGCAGTGCATTTCGGAACTACAATATAGGTTTTAGCCTGCAAGTCTCAAGCATCCATGTCAAATGTATGCTTGAGCACCAGATTCAAAGCGCGCATCACGCGAAAAAAAATCACATATTCCGGGTCTCTGAATATGTATTTTGGCCATGATTTATGGGTATCTGAGCTCTCCTACAGCCTTTTTTAAACTCTTTCTTTCTTTCCTTTTTGGAATTCTTTTTTCATTCTTTTCGACGCAAACTACCCAGCCTATTGAACGGAAAACCTCTCCTTTCACATGCTCAACTCGGAAATCAGTGGCAAGCCCTCTTTTTTTCACTATATTTTGAGACACGAGCTCTGAGATTTCCGAACGTCAATACCCGTTGTTGCCTCAAACATGCCTCGAACGTCCCAATTCTTTCCTGCACGTCACTCCTTCCCCCTTCCATATGAGATCGTCCATCTCATCGTGACAGAGCACCTGCACATCCCAGGCGTCGATATCGATCATACCTTTGTTGATATTCTCAGCCGAGTGGCACCTGTATTTCGCGAAATCTGCCAATCTCTTATTTTTCGGTCTCTGACGCTGACTTGGCGACGCAATGATATCGAGAGGCGCATCCAAGAGCTCACTGGTCTTCTTCAGGCTAATTCACGACTTGGGACTTACGTGCGAGACTTACTGATTATGGATAACATGATGCCATCTGTCTATAAAAACGAGGTGCAGTTTCCACTCGGCGAGCCTGAAGGATCAAAGTGGATACGTCATTCATCAATGGACGATGAAGACAGATACAATATGTTTTACGACGAAAATGGAGTAGGAGCGCAATTAGCTTCTGCACTGATGACACTGAGCGGTATACGGAAACTGGTCATCTCGTTCGTCTATAAACCCATCCGATGGACTGAAATTTCAAAACCATTCCAGAAGCTCTTCACCAACGCAATTGCGAGGCAGCGATACCTCAGTAAATTGTGTATCCATGGAGTTAACGGTGTACCACAGAACGTCTTACAGACATTCTTAAGTCTCACACATTTGCAACTACAGCACTTGGTCGTATTTGTACAGTACTCGACACGAGTATCGACGTAGAGGTTCACGGGGTTGATCAACCAGAGAAACCGCCCAAAACTAACTACAAGATGACCGGACGTCCAAAACTATGGGCGTTATCACTCCGAAATATTCCCAATGATGGCGCGCTTTCGCTTCTCCATTTCTGGAAGGAAGATGCGCTTTCACCAACACCCCACGGGGTCGATATGTCACAACCGCGCACGGTCGAACTTTATTTTGTCAACAACCCTGAATGTGAGGTTCCGCGGCAGGCAATCATCCAGGCCCAAAAAAATATCCAGCATCTGTATCTCGACACCTATGCACTAGGACTTGACAACTCAGTAATGCTTGAGGCGATCAAATCAAACACACTACTCGTCCATCCTGCAGGCGACTACCTCCCCATCGCCGACTGGTTCGCAACAAAATCAAAAACAGTACTCCAACCTTCGGACGTGATAAATTTAGTGGAATTAAAATATCTAGAGATACGCGTCGCATATTGTCAGTCAAGCGGAGAGCAGCCAAGCGGGGAGCTTGCATGGGCGCTTGCGCTCATTAAGCACGTTCCCGCATGCCACCTACGGTCAGTAATCATAAGGATAAAGCTTGGTGGCTATCTCTGTACCACCAAAGGTATGCCGTTGTATCATTTCGACGTGTACGACTTGCGCCTACACCTCGAGCAGATTTTCCAACCCTGGTGCGAAGAGTTGATGAAAGCTAAGTGGGAAAAACTCCGGCATTTTATAATTGAGATAGATCCCGAGCGTGAAGAAGATAAGGATCCTGCTGATGCCGACTGTATAGTCGAGTACCTTAGTGACAATATCGCATCAGAGTTTCCGAAGGAGGTCTTCAGCCGTAGGGGTACGCGCTTTGTTATTCACCACTTACTGCGTACCCACAATGGACTTGATTTTTACAAGACCTATCCATACGCACATATACTGTACTATTTCGACCAAGTGTTCACGCCCTGTGATGCGTGACGGTAAGAGTTCACTGGGACAGGTGTTCAGACTCTGTAGTGATGTGTGATGGCCGACAAAAGTGTTCATTGAGCAGGTAGCAACTGGGCGGCCCGGTAAGTGTGCAAGCTCATTAGTTAGAGTGTTCTTTCGAGTTTCAAATATACTTAGGCCCATGGTGGTCTGTTGCGAGCATCCACTGTCGAGGATGTTGATTTTGATCAAAACGAGGATGATCTGAAGAGATCTATGGCGGTGCCGCCTGTCAGTGTTATCACCTCAGAATCAGCCAGTGAGCCGATCCTGGGAAAAGGTCGTCGAATAAAAAAGGCGCATAAGCCATATGGCGGAGCGGATGCCTGGAGTGTTGGATAGTGTAAATTGGAGGTTTTTTTCGTGTTTTTGAGCCTGCTAGAGACTTGTTTTGTCAACTGTTTACTCGGCCTTGTGATGCGTGATGAAATGCAGATTTGTTCAGTTCAGACCCCTCTGTGATGCGTGATGTGAACAGTTGGTCGTAATAGTACAGTACTGTAGAATAGTGTCACTTATAGTAGTTTTTTTTTTTAGGAATGTGATTTGATTCATGTAGAATAGTTTACTACTTACATAGTTCACATATACCTTGATATCGGTAGTCCTTTCTGGAGTTATAATTAGAAACTAGGGAGTGGGCCAGAATTCCGGGCCGGGTAATCTCATCTCATTTCTCACAAGAACTAGGCGAGTCTTCGTCATCATGGTCGCCTTCCAGCTTAGGAGGAAATTCACTAGCTTACGCTCTCCCAGCTTCATCCATCTCACAAGCTCTGTATTTCTGCAAATAAGATCTCTTACAACCTTCAGAATGCCAAAGAACGTAGTAATCGTCGGCGGACACGGAAACGTCTGTATTGCATACCAAACCCGGATTCAAGGCGCTTACTAACCTCCTCGTTATCCTCCAGGTAGCCAGGCGTCTGACGAAAATCCTCACTCCGAACCACTCAGTCACCTCTATCATCAGAACGCCCGAGCAAGCCAACGATATCAAGGAGCTCTCTGCTACCCCCCTCGTGCTGTCCATCGCTGACGCGCCCGTCGTAGATTTCACCCACGCTTTCCAGGGTGCGGAGGTTGTGTACTTCTCTGCTGGCGCCGGAGGCAAGGGAGGCGAGGAGATGACGAAGAAGATTGACTATGAAGGCGCAGTGAAAGTGTTCGATGCGATCGAGGGCGTGGAGGGAAAGAAACCTCTATTGATCTTGGTTTCGGCAATTGACGTTAGGGATCCGGAGAAGATCCCTGCGCACTACGTATGGTGTCACCCTCTTTCTGAAATGTATGGAGACTTCACTTATGTTCTCGGATGGCAGACTCAGGAGGATATCGAAGTTTCGAATCGCGTTCGCAAAGCCATCGGCGCCTACATGAAATGGAAATACGAAGCTGACAAGAACCTCGTCAAGCGCACCGCATTCAAATGGATCATCCTTCGCCCGCGGAGGACTCACCAACACCCCCGGAGTGGGTACTGCTTCGATCGGAGAGCCCATTTAGGTAAAACGATCTCCGTACGTTTATATCAATCCCTTCTTTCCATTCAGCTGTTGTATATCTGATTATTTATATACTCATTCAGAGGGACGACGTCGCCCTAGCTCTCTCACTTCTCATCGACAGAGAAGACGCATCCGGTCTCGCAATCGACTTTGTAGGAGGCGATACACCCATCAAGGAAGGACTTGACATGTTCATCGCGAAGGGCGAAACCGATTTCCTCGGATGATAACTTTAAGCTTCCAAGCTTTCTGTCTGGAAGGAGGTTGACAGGAAGTGTACAAGTTGCATTGTATGTATTCAGTGTGCAGATGGATGGAATCAATGAATTCAATGGAAGGATTAAATGTTATACGCGTCGGAATGTGCAGCTAGCGAAGCCTAGCTTAGGCATTGATTGTAGAATTAATCGGAAAATAAATCCCAAATTTAAATTTACCTCGGTCAATAATTTCCTAAAGATACATCTAAAAATCCAGCAAGACGGATGAATGAAATCCAATCTAGAGTAGTAGTCGCATTTAACCGCTCATTAAATGGCCACGAACGCGCAAATCAGGGCCCAAACCGGATCAACGCCACACGGGTGTGGGGACTCTATATTCGATACCCAGGGGCACATGGAGGGGAGGCGGAGGCGGGAGAGGAACGCGGGGCCAGTAGCACTCTGTTCCGTCAAGCCACAGCACGGCCACATGATGATTTGCGGTCTGTGGGCTGTAATAGAATATGAGCGATGGCCGGCCAAGAACATCCCCGAGTACGAGGAGGCCGCCTTTGTGGTTTGGGCGTGGATGCGTACGCGTATTCGTGAGTAAGACGCCGTATATACGGTTCCGGTGCGTTGCAGCGCTGTCACTGCCATGTGTGTTTTGTCGGCGGAGAGCAGAACGGTGTGTTCTAGTGTCACGTTCGAATACTGGCAGCAGTATTACTCAGAGAATATAAACTTGTAGGCATATTAGCATTACTAATTGTTTTTGGGAGGATCTCGCTAAGGTGCGCCGCGGTCGCACACTAGGCATGGCGATTTTTGTGCAATGTTAAGCTCTAGAAATTTCAGAGGACCGAGTAAACGATACAACGTCTCACAATGAATTCCCCGTTTTGTTGCCTGTATACCAGGAAAAGGCGTCTGCGGTGACATCTGCGCGAGCGAGATGGTTAAAAATCGCGATAAATCCCTAAAGTCATGTCTCGCCGACGCGCCGTCAGATCCATGCCGAGGAACGACTGATGATTGATGGTGCACTGATAAAATTCGTATTCTGTCCACCATCGACGACGACGTATATATTGACTGTCGTATCCCTGTCAATTCCGCCGCAGACAGAGACTTGTGCCATATGTGTCTGTTCCAGAAACTCAGCTCCGTACAACTAGTAGGTACTAACTCCATAGCGGACTAAATCTAGAAAGCTACCTCTATTTGAAAGGCGTTGATCGATGATGGCCCACCTGCACACAGCTGCTAGGATCTATTTTTACGAGGACGTAGGTTGGCGTCTGGGAGTGAATGTGCATACATATAAACTCCTGTACATGTAACCTTGGTCTTCATTTACTGCTAAATCTTTTGACATTTCGCCTTCGCGATTATGCTAGTATTCTATTTCGCGTACGTTGTGAATCTAAAGATATACCCGCCCGTTTTACCTTCCGTACTATTGGAACGAAAATTTATTTTTATACGTATCTAAGTGCTATTCTTTACCATATGCATGTGTTCCTGTCAAACGGGCAAACTGATTCGAGAATAGGTATCGAAGCAGATATCCTATGCAAATCCAAAAAAAATTGGTTGAAAATATATGATAAAAGTTCATGAATTATTCCTCCGTCATTATGTTTACCATCCTACCAATTTTTCAAGGCTAGCAAATCGATGACTGAAATTTACGAGAAATGTGCAGTGCGAACTTTCCCACTGATGCCATCAAAATCAGTCACCTGCCACCAACTTAAGCGACATCAATCGTCGTTTTTTGGTTTTTAAATCACACCGGTGACATGAGGCCGAATCGTCTTCCACTACTCTTTTTGAAGTCCTCTCCATGCTCATATGGCCTTGACTAATCTCCTACGTTACATTCGTTTCTTTCGTCGGCTAACCCTAGGTGACATCGTGTCTACATATGTTGCGTGTGTCGCATAGACATTGGTGCGTCACCACACTCTAAGTTCTGGTTCAGCGAGGCCGGCAGGCTGACTTTGCACCTCCCCATTTCTTATTTGAGCAAAGAAAGAGGCCGATAGGTGTGGATTGATTTAATATCCTGTCAAGAGAGCCCTCGGCTGTTGGTGTACGAGGTAAATCATCCATTACACATGGGAATTTTTGATGCTTGCATTCCGTATTCTGCCTAATTGACGATCTTCAGCAAATTTTCAGTCAAGCGCTCGACTTTAGGGATGTTCAGAATGTGGGCTTTGAAGGGTATAAAAGCCTCGGGCTCATTCTTCGAAAAGGCATCGACCAACAGCTTCTCATTCAGAGCAGCGAGTCCTTCACACATCTCGCAACTCAAGGTGCGTCTTCTAAAGTCAAGAAAGCATGTATCGATAACTGATTGACCCATTCGACAGCTTAATCACCGCATCGAATATCATTCAGAATGCGTTCTAATTTGAAGACCCTATCACTCTTCCCGTTGTTGTTGTCAACCTTGTATGTTCGGATTTGTTTCTGTACCATTCTTGGCTCAATATTTAATTATCATCAGGTCGAATGGAGCCTACATCAAGCGCGATATACCAAACTATACCGCTCCCAACTCGGCCGCACCTTCTTCGGAATACGACTACGTTGTCGTTGGCTCTGGCCCAGGAGGTGGACCCCTTGCCTCCCGCCTCGCTCAAGCCGGCTATTCGGTTCTGCTCATTGATGCGGGAGAGGATCACGGCGACGACGTAGTTGTCCAAGTTCCTGTCTTCCAGGGCGCGTCGTCTGAGTATGCCCCTATTAGCTGGCAATTCTTCGTCAACCACTATGCCGATCAGACCATCGCCCAGCGTGACTCCAAGTTTACCTACAGGATGCCCGACGGGCGCTTCTGGGTGGGACCGAACCCGCCTGCTGGGAGCGAACCACTGGGGATTTTTTACCCGCGCACCGGCACCCTTGGTGGATGTGCGGAACATAACGCCCAGATTCTCATCTACCCCGCTGAGAGCGACTGGAACAACATCGCTACTCTCACCGGGGACTCCTCGTGGTCAGCTTCCAACATGAGGCGATACTGGACAAAATTGGAGAATAACCAGTACCTTACGCCCTCCCCCGCCAACAGCGTCGGCCATGGCTTCAAGGGCTGGCTCGACTCCTCCGTTTCCGATCCGGGCCCGCTATTCAAGGACCCTACCGTTGTTGGCATGCTCCAGAGCGCCGCGGTTGCATTCGGAAAAGTCACTACCAAGCTTTTGAACTACAAGGCTCTTGTCACCGCTCCCACTGCTGCGAACCTCGCCCAATTCGCCACCCTTGATCTCAACAACCCCTCTTCTTCACGCGACACCGAAAGTGGCGTCTACCAAGTCCCTCTTTCCATCACCAACGGAACGAAGACCCGCGCCAACCAACGCGACCTCATCCTCAGCACCGCCAGCTCTTTCAACCTCAAGCTTCAACTCAACACCCTCGTCACCAAAATCATCTTCGACAACTCCACCGTTCCCCGCGCTATCGGCGTTGAATACCAGACAGGCCGTCATTTGTACCGCGCGGATCCCAATGCCGCCTCGGGTGTCGTAACAGGTTTCGGCTCTTTCTTCGCTAAGCGTGAAGTCATCGTTTCTGGCGGTGTCTTTAACACTCCCCAGCTGCTCAAGCTCTCCGGTATTGGCCCCAAAGCGGAGCTCGCATCACACAAAATTCCCCTTGTCCACGAATCACCTGCAGTCGGCACAAACATGCAGGACCGATACGAAGTCGGCGTCATTGCGTCCACCAGCACCGACTTCACCGTGTGGAATGGGTGCACGTTCCTCAACACCACCGACGACGCATGTTTCGCCAAGTGGCAGAACGATGCCACGGATCACGGAATTTATGGGGGAAACACCTTCGCCTTCGCGCTCACGCAATCCAGCAGCGTCGCCGACCCCTCCGCTAATGACCTCATCACCGGTGGAATTCCAGCAATCTTCAAGGGCTACTACCCCGGCTGGTCGAACCGTACCGCACTCGATGCTCACCACTGGACTTGGCTCACTCTCAAAGCTCACGCACGCAATAATGCTGGTACTGTCACCCTCTCGTCGAGCGACCCTCGCGACGTTCCCCAGATCAACTTCAACTACTGGACGAACGGTGGCGACCAAGACTTGCAGGCGACCTACGAAGGTGTCCAGTTCACGCGCAAGATGCTGCAGGTTGCGAGCTCCATCGTCGGGCCTGTCACCGAGGAGTGGCCTGGCCCGAGCGTGCAGACCGAGGCGCAGGTCAAGCAATGGATCAAGGACGAGGCTTGGGGACACCACGCCAGCTGCACTGCGCCCATCGGTCCCGCGAACGATACCACCGCCTCCGTGCTTGATTCCAACTTCCGAGTAAAGGGTGTTCAAGGCCTGCGCGTTGTCGATGCGAGCGTGTTCCCGAAGATTCCTAGCTTCTACATCGTGTCGGCGGTGTACATGATCTCGGAGAAGGCTGCCGATGTCATTATTCAGGACGCGCAAGGCAAGACCCTAAATTAAGTGGATAAAATTAAATTTGCTTTTTCAAGGTTGCATTACATTATTCGATTACTTACCTAGTTTCAACTGTTGTACACATAACTTAGTCTAGATTTCAAAATTGATGGCTTTTTTACTCTCATTGGTTTTCGGCGCTTAGCTTTCAGCATTTACATTGGAGCCTGATCCCATTCATCCGCCTATTCATACAGATATGCGGCTTGTACCATTTAATTTCTGTTAGCCTTGTTCCTTCAAGTGTTGAAAGCTTGGACTTTTCATCCCAGGAAATCGGTTTCGCCCTTTGTGATGAAGGCATCGAGGGCCTCCTTGATGGGAGTGTCACCCCCGACAAAGTCGATCGCGAGTCCAGCTGCGTCCTCTCTGTCGACGAGGAGTGAGAGGACTAACGCAACGTCATCTCTCTAGATTAAATAATAAGACAAATATTTCACGACACTGATCTTAGAAAATTCAAAACAAGACACACCGAAATTGCTTTGTCGAGATGCGTTCTTCCGATTGTTGCAGTACCTACTCCCGGTGTGTCAGTCAGGGCCCCAGGGCGGAGGATGATCCACTTGAATGCAGTGCGCTTGACGAGGTTCTTGTCGGCTTCGTATTTGCATTGCATATAGACGCCCGCAATGCTGCGCGCATGCTTAGAGAATTCTACGTCCGCCTCGTTCTACCGTCAGGGCACATCAATGACGTCTCCATAATCTTACAATGAAATTCAAGACGTACATAGTGCGCAGGGATCCTGTCGGGATCTCTGACGTCAATCGACGACACCAAGATCAACAACGGCTTCTTGCCCTCGACACCTTCGATCGCGTCGAACACTTTCACTGCACCTTCATAGTCAATCTTCTTCGTAAGTTCCTCACTTCCTATGCCCCCCGCGCCCGCGGAGAAGTATACAACATCCGCTCCCTGGAAAACGCGCGTGAAGTCTGCGACGGGCGCGCCGGCGAGACAGAGCAGGAGCGGGGTTGCACAAAGCTCCTCGATGTCTTTTACTTGTTCTGGATTCCTAATGATAGAGGTGACTGAGTGAGTTGGCGTGAGTAGTTTCGCGAGGCGTCTGGCGACCTGGGAGACAGCGCGGTGTTCCACAGTGTGTTAGTAAGCGCTTTAGTAGGAAATTGGGGATGTGCTCACATTTCCGTGTCCACCAACGATGACTATATTTTTTGACATTTTGCGGGTCGCAAGAAATCTTGTCTGACGAAACACAGAGCTTTTGGGGTGGGTGAAGATCGGAGAGCGTAAGGTAGAGAATGTCCCCCTCAAGGCAAGGAGTTGGAAGGTGGTCATTGGGGAAGACACCCGTCACTCGCTTAGAACCTATGATGAAATCATCGGGCCGGTCGATCTCTGAGTCTCTCCGCTCTTGCAAAGCGTTCATAATTACACTTTCATGGTCATGTCGACATGTGTGCATATTGATATAAATCATTCAGCCGCCACTCGCAGCAATGCCAGCTGCACAACTCGGAAAATACTCCCGAGTTCTTCGGAACACGTACTGTCCGATGGAGGGTAACAAAGAGTAATGTAGAATGTGTAAATAATCAACCGTGCTTAGAGATAGACGACAAAAACACTAGGGCACGAGGCACTAGCGAGAATTGAATATGCATCTGCGTGTCACCAGTTGACATTCATTTTTTTGACTCCCGTTTCAATGGAGATCATAACGTATGATACGGGGCACTGTTAGTATTAGAAGACGATGAACCTCTGATTTAGAAGACATTCATATCTAACGATTCTGACTTCTGAATCCCAAACAAAACATCGCGAAGTGCAAGGACTCGAATAAGATCCTCGTCTCGTTTGTCGCCTGAAAATGTTGATAAGTGTTCGTAGTATCAGATGAAGTGAGGAAGAACTAAAACAGACTGGCAATCATTCACAATTTCCTATCCGAACGAGTCAATGTCAATCCTCCGATCAATACATATAGACGTCGGGACGTACGATCTCAAATAGGATTCTTTGGGCGATGCTGCCAGTGCGTCCCGGACCATTGCCCTTGTCGCTGTGCCTTTGCATCTGATGCATAATTTCAAGCAGAACTGGCACCACAGTTGATGGTACGCAGTGGCATTGACATGCATCGGGTGGGTCGGTGGGTTGTATTGGGACATGTGCACGGGTGGAGGAAATGGGCGTCGGCACCATGGTTGCATGAGCAGTAAGTCGGATCCATGTCTGGGACGAGTTGCGATGCGGTTTGGACGATTCCAGGCAATGGTGAGGTTTTTTATACCTATGATGACGGCATGAAAATAGGCATTAAATCTTATTTCCAGCAGGTTTTCGTGACGGAGTTCAAGATATGACAGTTACGTCCTGTTTTCTTATCGTCTCCATGTTACGAGCCTGAATTCGACTTGAGGGTTTAAGAAGCTGCTGTGTCCTGAGGTCATCTTCGGGCTCATGCTTGGGTCATATATAAATCGGCTCGACTGTGCTATGCTCATTGATTTTGGGGAGCATTTCTAGGCGATGTCCAACAAACATCCGTTAACGACTGAACGTCATGCCGATTAGGACATAGCCCAATTCTTTACCTAGCTGAAGCCTATCTGTTCGTGACCGTTTGTCCGTACATGGCGTTCATGATAAGGGAAAAGTGAAGTCGAGGCAAAATCATGATTGACTCACAGGAAAATGGTGAATTCAAAAGTAGAATCCTTCAGTTTGAGCTTGCCTCGTTCAAGCCTCGTTGAAAGGTCATAGGAACTTAAAGTACACATGGAGCTTTCCCTGAAAGCTCGAGACTGATTTTTATATATAATTTCCGAGATATAGGCTCCAAAGAATAAAATGCCGATGCATAACGCCCTCTGGGAAACGCATTTTATTGGCTGACAGTGACAATTACTGGAGGGCAAGTAGAACCTTAAGGCCTTAAGGCCTTTAACGTGACGCGCGTGAGAATATGTTCGGTCAGAACACGCAAGCTGAAGCGCTGAAGCTTTTGTTCTTTCCAACGCCTCGTACATCCTTCATCAAACAACAACCGCACGATGATGTTATCTGCAAACCATAAAATTCGTTGCCTCGGAGTTCCGCGATCCAGTTCCCTAAGGCCTCGTTTTTGGTGAGATTCACCCTTCACATATACGTCTTCTTCTTGTACATTCTGTATGCCTACCTATCCCCCCAGTTCTCTCGTGCGCACTACCAAGCATCGTATTCTCAGTGAACCGGTCGGTTCCCAACGTCCCTCATTGCGCAGTAATGCTACGGCGATATTAGCTTAGTGAAGGATCGAGTCCTTTGAGCGCTGATTTTGCTCACGCGAAGAATAATTCATAGGAACTTGGTGACATGCGACAACGTTCAGCAAGAACACGCGTATCTGAGGAACGGAGAGCATGAGTAAAGACAGGCAGAAAGTACAGAATGAGGACGAATTCGTGCCGGTTACCTGCCGTCGGTATATGCCGACGACTCATTTCGCGTTATCATGTCAACGATTGCGCCACTCGTCGATGAGTAGATTTTCCATCATCCTTGCTTCATCCACTCATGAGGCCTCTCCCCCAAGCCCCAACGCTTCCTTACGACGTCCAGTTGGATGTCATCAATCTTTTTCTAGATGAACTCGTCGACGCAAAGGATCGCGCCCGCGCTCTCAAATGCTTTTCTCACATATCTCAATCCATGCGTATATTCTGTCAAAAACAGATTTTTCGGCGGTTCACCATCGGGAGGGCGGACTGCCATAACTGCCACCTTATTCTTCGTTGTAATCCACACCTGATCGTCTACGTCAAGGAGCTCTGGTTCTTTTTCGGTGCGCGTTCTGAGCTCGACCAACAGCATATTGCGGCGGTTGAAATGGAGATTATTCGCACACTCACATCCATTCAACACATTGCTGTCGATGTTCTGAGGCAAACTTTTGGATGGAAAGATCTTTTCTACTGCGTGCGGCGAACAATTGTCGATTTGCTGCTAAATCGTCCAATTGTTTCGCTCTACTTTCGAGGAGTGGGGTGTATACCTCTGCGTTTCTTTCCTTTCTGCAGCTCACTAAACTCAATCGAAGTACGCAACGAGAATGGGTGGCCAAATTCTTACACTGTGTCTGATCCCGAGAACAACTTTAGCGACGGCGAAAATGACATTGAGGATACATTTGAACAGTTTGATGACCTTGAACTGTTTTTCAGATTCCCAGACACGTACGACGAGGAGACTTCCGCTGTCATCGAACCAACGAACATCTGTTTGATCGACTCAGATAGGTTTTTGTTCTTGATTCTCTTACATCCATACCACGTGCCTATCACTATGAAGCCTTGCGTGTCTCTATACAGCGCGAGCGACACCGATGGTATCAAGCCCTTCTCAATTCCTTCAAGCCCTTCAGACAATGAACGCAACGAAGAGCTGAAGCCAGATTCGCCTGATGCATTTTGCCAGCATTACACTCCGCTATATTCTGACTATTCTGGGGGCCATCTAAGCGAATATATCTTCGATTTTTCTAGTTTGCGTAAGCTTACAGTGGATATTACCCCGGCCAATATCCGCCCGATCTGGCATATAATCCAGGAAGCTTCTAAATCCCTCATCAAGCTCGACATCCGTGAACGACTTCGATATTTTAGCTGGAAGGATGCGTTCGGATTCTACCGATGTACGTATGGTTTTCATTCAGTGTCATATGTCTGTCTAACGTTCAAAACAAAGACCAGTTTCCTGAAGATTTTCCCGCTGATTCTCCGACAAATCTTCCCAAAGAGATCTCCCTAGCATCCTTAGTTAACCTCCAGACGCTTTCTATCTCGATCATATATTTGTGCACTAGACCTGTGGAGCCCGATATTGTGTCTTCCTGGTGTTCTTTGCTTCGCACAGCTCCTCCTGGAATACGAGTCCTGGAAATCACCATCGACACGTTCAATGTCTATTCCGTCAAGAAACTTGTGCCTTTCTTTCGGCTTCCGGAAGATGTCGACGAGGACGGGAACCCATTATCCTCGATATTCAGCACTCTCGACGAAGTCATTTCTAGTGGGGTCTATTTTCCCTCCCTCGAACTTGTTCGGATACAAGTAGACCTACCGGAAGACATATATATGGCATCGGACGGGATGGCTGTTGACGTTGTCGATGACGAAGACCTTGCAGAACTTCGATCTTGGGCTGGCACCATTCGCGATGACCCGGCTCTCTCACAAGCCATGCATGCCAAGTATCGTGCAGTCATCGCGGAACAAAATAGACAGGTTATTGAAAGGCCCCTTATCACCGTTCCATATGACCCGCCTCCCCTTCCCCAAGATTCCGATTCCGATTCAAGCCCTATTGTCCGACATTCTCACACATTCAGCCTTCGTGCACCAACGTTCTCGGACGACGATTCTGATCAAACTGACGAATATCTGCTTCCAATTGAAGACGTTAGAGACTCGATCAACTTCATGTTTTCGCTCACAAGGGAGAGGTTCGCCTCGACAGATTCGTTTGTTGTCGTTGTTGAAAGTGGTGTTCATTCCGCTAAGTAAACTTGGGAGTAGATGATAGGTAAATTTCACGGTCAAGCATATTTTACATACTTGTTTCTACTCGAAGACGTATACCAGATGGCAGAAAGAGCAGTGGCATTCAATGTCATGTTTCGTGATAATAATACATTATGTTCATGAAGTGGGCATCCTCATAGAGAAAAGATCTCCGTATGTAGACCAACGCCACCTAACCGGATCCCGCGTCCACTCATTTGAATCCGCGCAACAGCATTTGCGGCCTCCCTAATCAGTCCCTCCGGTCCACTCGTAATGACCGCAAGTCCACCGCCCTCCTCCGCAACAAACGGCAGGCGCGGCATCGTATCGGCCTCAGCGTCCACCGCCTCCACCACGTCCTTCAACCGGGGCTTCTCCATCTCCAGATCCTCATGATCATCAGAAGACGACGATGTGCATTTGCTGGAGTTGCGTTTCGCCTTTTGCGGTGATGGCGCAGAGGCGGTGCTCGTCAGGTCTTGCAGCACGCGGTACACCCTCGGCCGTATGATCGTGACATCGCAATTGGGGATGGGAGGGACAGCCTCTGGATTGCAGAGACACGTTACATAGATGGAGACATGTAGATCGAGCGGTGATGCGGATGAGGCAGAAGATTCGGCAACGAGGGCGATGTCCATGAGTGCTGGTGCGAACCAGTCAATAGAACCTGTGACCGAAATTAGTCAAATCGTCTAACTAGAAGGTAAAGAAACTTACCGAAAGACCGCACACACCACGCGAACTCAATCCGCTTCGTGCGCTCACCGCCTTTTCTGCCCTTCCTCACACACCGTCCAACAATATCGTCCAGCACTCCAAGCGTGAACGTTATACCCGACCCGCCCGCGAACAGGAGCGCCGTCTCATACTCTCCGAGGTCCACGCTGCACCCTCCGTAGGGCCCGTCAAGCATCACTTGAACAGGGACCTCCGCAGGCAGCTGCTCTTCGTGGTGCCTATCGACGTGCGGTTTCTCATCGAGCCCGATTAATCGCATATCGAGAGCGGTCTGCACGGCATACGTGTTCAGGGCCTTTGTCCAGTCGCCAACGGCACGAGCACCGAGGGAAATACCACGCGGCATGGAGGTGATGCATGAGACGTCAGGAGGGGCGGAGAAGATGGTGAGAGGGTGTGATTCGAAGATACGTCCGGAGAAGAAGACGCGTAGGCGGACGTGTTGGCCTGCGATCCACCCTGAGGTGACGTAGGGTACGTGGATCTAGGGATGAGATATTAATTACAGGCGGTGAAAGGAAAGGAAAGCGTAAGACTTACGAGGGTCATTTGGTTGCCGATAGGGACGAGAACGGCGTCCTTGATGCGATGGCGGAACATCCGCACCAGAATATCAAATCCATAGAAAGCGAGGGGAGGGAATATCCATGGCGTCAAGTAAATTGTGTGGTAGCACAATGTCACGAAAAAGGCTATAACGCCCATCATACTATTGGAAGAGCAGTGAGCACAGGATATCGAACACGTTCACGAGATCGCACTCACTGTAGGATATAAAATAGTTGATAACACCATCGCCGCGCAATAGGTAGTGAGCTGACGACGATGACGCCCAGTAGTCCGAGGGCGGCAACACCGGATCCTTCTTTCTGCTGTCCAATAATAGGTAGACCGTATTGCAGATGGTTTCGTATCCACAACGCTCCGTGAAGAATTGCAGCCAAGAACATCAGTCGTCCAGACCAACGATGGATGAAGTTGAGTTTCTCGTATCCATTCCCGGGGCCGAGCAGGAAAGAAACGATGGAGTTCTTGCTCGCAAAGAGAAATACAATTGGTAGCTGTGCGAGAGCAATAAAACCTGAACGTATTAATATATTCGGTAAACAAGAAATAAATGAAGAAGAGATACAGGACGTACCGGCGCGATTCGAGTTGCTGATGAGCGGAGCGTCTACAACGATACATGATATCACGGTGGCAATGTAGCCAGCGATGATAATGACTAGAGAACCGATAGTTCAAGCATTAGTATAGTAACAAAAGAGATGAAAAAAATAAGCTCTGAGGCGCCTCCCACAACTCCTCCAAGAACAACCGTGAGGTCGAACGGTAAACGATAAACTCACTTTCACCCAACATCAACCCAAGTCCAGGCACCATCCACCAAAACACGCCCATCACAATACTAATCACATTCTCCACGCTCCTCACAGCGCTCCGCTTCCGCACGCGGTGCATCCCCTGCACATCGTCCGCAAGTTCATAGCTCTTCCCTGAGATGTCTTCCCTGATCCCTGCTGCTGAGGCGTATGCATGCCCGTTCCTCAGGGATCGAATGAAGTGAGGCAGGGAGACGACGATAAAGAAACCGAGGACGGAGGCCCAGATAGCGGTGAATTTACGTTGCCATTGGGGGTCGACAACGTATGAGCTACAGAGTAGTTGCTGGGTGAGAAAGAGAGATCGCGAAGGGAGGGATCTTAGGCTTACTTGTATTGTTGTAATTCGACTGGAATCACTGGCGGAGTACCTGTATCTACCATCTTTTCGTCGTACGAATGCCGTTAAGTTTAGATTGTGGAAGCCTCCAGATACGTTAGCGGAGACGGCTTTTCCTTGCGTCTATCTTGTGTGAAACGACGCGCAGAACAAAGCGGGAAGAACGAAGGAGGAAAGGAGGGAAACAGACACTCAAAACGATAGGCGATATGGGAAAAACGCACTCGAAAGGTCGAGAGTTGGGTTTCGGACCAGCCAACTCTTTGAGAGCGACGGTACGCGCTGTGACCGTAACGCTGACAAAGGCGAGGTTGACCAAATTGGGACGGACGGATAAGGAAGGTCAGAAAAAGTTTTTGTTTCGTTCCTTGACTGATAAGTACGATAGCGCGATGGAATGGGAAGTTGGTGAGGTGCGTGAGAGGGCAAGAACAGTGGGAGGGAGATGTCAGTTGGTGCTAGGCTACTACGTTAAATCGGATACGGACCAGCACGCAGTGACCTACAGTGTAGGACATGGCAACTTCGAAGGTGGTTAGAGCGCAGATTGACACTCACCATTTCGATACAACGAGCTGACGACAGTCTGTCTATCTGTTCAATGATGGCTGACTTCAAAGCAGAGCAATCCTCGAGTAGTGGAACCAGCAAACCAATCCAATCCATAAATCATAAAAATCCTACACTAATACATTTCACAACAACAGCACTTCAAAGTGTTCAATGCAGGTTAGCAGCGCTGATATACCGCCCGAACAACATCTCTCCGATCCCAAGCCCAGCGACGATGCAGATGATGAACGCGGCGTTGAACGTCCTATACGATAGGTAAAGTTAGGTAACATTCGGACAACCCACGGAAAGAGGGATAAGGATAAGAGACACGAGCCAAAGAACCTCACGGAAACGCCACAAAAATGCGATAAAGGGAAACGAACGAAAGGACAAGGGAACCGATCGGGAGGGTACTCACATCACAACCAACATGAGCGCAAACCCAAGCGCTGCCTGCCCCGCATGCAGAATCCCTCTCACGATATCGTGCGCAGGGATGAACGGCGGCGTGCTCTGGAGCATAAGTACACTCTTGAACCCGGGACGCAATAACTTGTCATCGTTCTTCGAGTTGGAGGCCTTAGATTGGTTGAGACGGTTAGCCATGATCAGGTGCGCTCTAGCAACCCAAAAATTATCAGTAGGAGCACAGAATGAAACTACAAAGAAGAGCCATACCGCTGCCTCCAAGCCCGGTCAGCAGTAGCCCTAATCGCCGCCAACCACCGATCCACCAAGGCAAGCAAGAAGAGCCCAATACATGCCCCCGCCATCGCACCCCGGCTCTCGGGCACCCATCCCATGAACCATAGCATATCCCCGGACGTGAAATGCAGATACGCGCGCATCTCCCCCATCGTGAGCGACATCGCACCGTCCATAGACATGTCCATCCCGTTGTCGGCCGCGTGCGCGGCGGTAGGGGCGAGAGCGCTCAGTAAAATTAGCGCGATCGCCTGCACTCTCGTTAGTGTCGGGAGTTGGAAAAGCCCCATTGTCGAGGGTTAACTGGGGGACAGGAGATGATATGAAAAACGAGACAAGCGGAGGTTAATACAATGGGAAGCGTAAATGAGAAGGCGTAAAGGACAAGTGAAGAACAAAATCGCAACTCAAAATGGCAACGAATTTACAAACACGCGCATACACCTAGACCGACGGCCCGCCGCCCATCCGTATCCGCACCCATTTTATCAAGTTGTGAGATTTACGCAGTGACTAGTGACACAAATCATCATCGCAGGTTGTACACCGTTAAGTTCCACTCACAGAACACTGAACCTCAGAAAAACAAGGAAAAACGAGTAGAATTTGAGAGGATGAATGAAGAGAAGTTCACCGCGTAAACATACACCCGCCTCACATGCTGCGGCCGCCGTTGGCAGGCGAAAAGGAGCAGCAGCCCAACATTCTCTGGCGGTCTGCGTGGAAAATGTTGCCCGGGTCCCGAGCCATTCCCCGAGCCAGGCTGGACATCACCGCGAAGACGGCAACGGCAACGAAGACAGCCCACATGATGCTGCCGGTGCGACGGCGACGCACAAATGACAAGCGTGCGTGAGCTAAGAAGAATGAGCTGGCTGGGCCCGTGGCAGCGGCGGCGATTGGACTGAGGTGACGAGATGCCCCCAACTCAGAATCAGAACATTGGGGGACACCGAACCGAGGGAACACCGAAGGAGAGAGAAGATGGATGATGGACGGACATACCTGGAAAGACGTAGAGGACTCGTGGCATTTTTGGAAAGACTCGCTGGTGATTGACGTTGACGTTGAGGCTTGATGAGTACTTGGATAACGAGAGGAGGGTTGGACTTCGTGAGGACAGCGCTCTCGCTTACCCCTCCTCTGGCGACTGTCGAGAGTAACTAGTATGGTGAGCCATATAATCCCAATCTCGAGGGGAGGAGTCGAGGAACATCAAGCGATAATTCAAGCAGAAACGAGGCGACGCTGAAGCCCAACGTCGACCTCGAAAAACCGGGTGGAACACCGAATATATGCGCTCCCAACATCGCCCAGACAGACCATAACACTAGCCCCGGGGTCAGCACAACGCAAGAACTAAGCCGGATACGACCTCAGAGCAAGAACAAAGCGGGAGAGGGGAGGGAAGGGCCACGGAAGAGGGGCAGGAGGAAGGAAGGATGATGGGGTTCGGGGAAGAGATGCGTTGACTCCCTTGAGGCTTTTCCGCGAAAACCGGTGCGTGGGAAACGCCTGGACGAGCCCATTTTCCTATTGGCTGGCGTTTGCCGGGCCGCCCATGAGTGGTCCGTGCGCTCGCACGCCTTTGACTCGATTTATCGCGCATTCTGGAGCGAGAGCGCACTCGAATTTCTTCTATCAACTTGTTGCTTGATAGATGGCGACCACAAGATACTCAGCGAATCTACACAGAGAAAAAGAATATGGTGCGCCCGGCCTAGTCACCGCTACTTTTGTCCAGTGGCCAAATTGGCACCAGAAATTTTTGAAAATATATTTGCTTGGGAAGCCCAAGTTTCACCATAGAAATAAGCTTCTGAACACTGGAAAACATGCACTGCTAGTCCGTATTGTGTGTTGCAGCGCTGATTTCCAGTGTACGAGGTGTTGGACCTGGAGTTTGGGTGCGGAACTTAAAATAGACTACCCATATATGGGTACATTACATAATATATATAGATAAGATTATATAATGTGGCCAAATCCGGGGAACATTGGCAAAATAACTCGCTCAGTTTTGATCCAAATGACAAACACTTTGGAGGTTTTATTCAGACAATCAAATGAAGCATTTTTACCAAGGGAATAAGAAATTGGGGTTTTTCCGGACCCTGGATTTTCTTTGGACAATTAAGAAGTAGCGGTGACTAGGCCGGGCGCACCATAGATTTACTGTACCATTTCGAATAGTTCGGCAGTCACGCGTCACAGGCCAAGTGGATGTGGCCGAAATCGGTCGCTTGTCCCATGTCACAGGCAGCGTGGCCGGAGGACAAAAGTGTCCCAGTTCTGGCCGAAATTGAGATATTGCTCCCAATAGCCCCAAAATGGTAAAAAATGACGAAAACCCTAGTAAATTTGGAAGATATCCATCCAGAGGCTCAATTTATTACAGTTTCTTGCTCAAACTGGCCTTAAAGTTGGCAAAGTTGAGACCGAGATTTTCTCACTTTGGCCGAAAATTTGCAGGTGTCCCAGGTCACCCACAAACTGGCCGGGGTGGAAATTTCGTCCACCTTGTCCCAGGTCACACCCCTGGCCGAACTATTCGAAATGGTACAGTATTGGGGCTTAGACGGTCCTAAGAAAAACCCATTAACTCATTTTAGCAGGCGCACAAGGAAGAACATTGGCGAAATCCCGGACATCTTTTCTATCCATAGCGACACCTGGGGCGCGGGTGCTGAAGGTTTCTAGACATAAGATCTTTTATTACTACACAATCTCGAACGCGAATTTTATTCCATGTATCCTGTCCATAACATCCAGAATTTTCCCCGAGAAGTAAGAAGTGTTAGGAAGCGTTGGGAACGAACCTACGCACGAGGAATCTAATCCATATGTACATTTAGGCAGACCATGTCCAGATCTCAGCAGATTTCTCACTAGCGGGTGCAGAGATAAAATTATAACGGTCTTCGAGATCGCGTTCATCTGTTTCTTCCCATGGGCGAGACTTATAGGCTGTAAAAATATCTTCTCTCATCACTAATGACCACTGGTACTGAGCGTTGATTCGACGATGGTATTATTGGGGTTGGGAGCACTGTTCAGGGAGAGAAAACTACGTATGGGAGTAACATACTAACAAACTTATCAATTGACTTGAGCAGCAGCAGTAAACTCAATACATTTAGTTGAAGCTTCAAGTAAAGGCACTTCAAGCCCTACAGTACGTACATCCTTTCAATTCAGAAACCTACCGCCTACGTATACATTGAGAACGGTTCCACGCGATCTGCGCTTTACCCAGAAAAACCCAACCCTGGAAATTCGAATTACAGGGGTCTCGTCGAGAGCAGGGGTCCAACTTGCGGTTTCCGTGTGTCTGAATCCATCGATACAGGAGGGGGAAAAACAGAGAATAGCCAAAGGTCATCTCAAGAAATCATCGATCATCACCCATTCGCGAAGAGTCGAAAAAATTTCACCCCGACTGTTGAATACGCTCCGTCGGTGCGCGCAGAAGAAAGAACCACCCAGATCGAGTAAATACGGCACGCATAGGCATACCATCCACGCTTAGCCGTGTTAGATATCTTCAGAAAAGGCATCCGTAAACGGAGCGCCAGCGCGCGGTGAAATAGGGAGCACTGCGGACTACGCTCACAACATAAACACCCCCAGAATGCAAATAGCAGCGGCTAAAATTACACATGGGTTACCTATGTAGATACGTGTCCCAGTATCCAGAAAAAGAAGGCTAGGAGATAATGATCATCCTAGAGAGCAAAAAAAAAACCAACAACCCTACTGACATTTCTCGAAAACTCCATTTCAGCTGCTGAATACACTCCATCGGTACGCGGTTTCCTTGATATGAAGCACAGAAATTCGCGCAGCCATGTGGTTTATGTTACCTCTATATCAGTCTCAAAACGCATCTGTGTACGGCGCGTATCCTGATCTAGCCCACCCGCGAGGCGCGAACGCGCGGTGCGCTGATCGTGCATGAGAACGCGTCGATGAATATAGCGTGGTAAAGGCATTTCGAAAGCGTGGCGTTGGTGTTGCGTTGGCGTGTGGTGTGAGCCTTTGAGAGCGTTCTACAGAATATATCAAGAGTACTTGGCAGATTCTGGGCACGTTTTATGAACGCGTTTTGGACAGCCAACAACAGCACAGTACCAGAAGCTGGACCCACAATCCGCAGCACCGCCTACATCGTGGGCCCGGTAGTGGCGTCTCCGTATTTTTCTTTTCTCTCGAACGACGCTGGCGTGGAAAGTGGCGCATTGAAAAAACTCACAGGTGATTTAAATACTTTAGAGGCTTATTTCGCGTGGAACGAGTCCCAGCGCAGCGTGTATTAACGGTTCAATCTGGAGCAACGCTGGTAATTCTTTACCATGCACAAAAAATAAATTTAAATTGACCGATCACGCGACTCCCTATAATTCGCATTGTCAGAAAGCCTCTTGGCGGGTTAAACATGACATGATACATTCGAGAATCAGTACATCCATAGTACCCCCGCTGCCAAGCGACATTCGAGCAGAACCCGGCGCAGGGGAAGATTTACAGCGCGTCGTGAACGATACCCCTCTTTAGGCAAGATCTTTCCTGAGACTGAAGTCCTTTTCTTCTTACGGGTAGGAGGACGATCGGCATCTCGTGTAAATGGGATCGCCAATCTGCTGTGTAGAATATGCCTTATACTTGCTTAGAAGGTGTAACTTTAGATCGCTTGAATTTTCAGTTGTTTTAGTATACAGGTCGTTAGTGTGAAAGCGGGACAAGGTAGTTCCTATGTTTCCCTGGCCGAGAGTGTGATGCAGGAGCAGTCAGTATTGTAAGCTAGATTTTCTCGCATTTCGTGAGTGATATCCAACGAAAACTAGTTATCTGATATGATCATCTAGCCTCCAGTGTCTCAACCTTATGCAATCAGTGCGCGAACCTAATGAAATACCGCACCCTTTATCAGGTGCATTATCATCTGTTTCTAGCAATCACTGGTGAGTGCCGCTACCGAGCGCTCACAGCGTTTTAAAATGGCTCAGATACCGATTATGGATACTGTGACCACTGGGTCTGAATTGAATAGGTGCTCGATTTCACAAGTTCATAGACTGTTTGTGTCCACGCCGCCGTCAAGCGCTCGAGTCAATTGCGGCTTTTAACTCACTACTTGACAGCTACAGCACGGCTGCCTCGGTAAGGAATCGGAGAATGCATTCGCACTCTATCGCGCCCCACTCAAGAATGCCGCTCGCTTTCTGCGGGACAAGCTTTTGATTTCTGATGGAAAGAAGGTCGATAAGAGTGTAGATATGGAACTTGTAGTTCCATTGCTCGCGCTTACATACAGCCATAGGTGTAGGACAATTATCACCACAATTGGATCCGGTCCATTTTGGCAGGTGCGTTGCCGGCGCCAATTCGAAATGGTTACCGGCGCTTTCTTAGGTTGAAGGGCATCTATGCTCGTGGGATTCAAAGTACGTTCTCAGATCTTCTTGACGCCTTTCATAATTGGAGGTGACTAGAAAGAGACGGTGAAATGGAAGGCATAGCATTTTTCTTTAGTAATCGCCGTAAACCCCTTCAAATTAGGGCTGGATGTGCATACATTGTGGCTGCGTTTCGCTTCTTTTTTGTTAACTTCCATCTGTAAAATGGAGGACTCTCGGCTTCTTTCTGAAACTGACATGTACACCGGAGCGCGAGATCTTGTCAGCATGTAGAATGATAATTTCGTCGTTGAGAAGATCCAGAAGATCCCAGGAGCTCTGACAACCGCGGAAATATTTAATAAACCTAAACCACGAATTGGCGGAGCGTCAAGAATCAAGATTGAACTGCTCTTTGGATGGTTCAGCTCGATTTAACTCGTTCAGTTTGGATCTGACATCGAAAGAACAGATCGTCTTGATCGTCAAAGTATCATGCCAATCTGTGTAATTACTGTTGCCAAATTCAGAAACGCGCAGTTGCTTTCTCGCCTCCTCCTTCAACGTAAATCTCAGGCTCGCTACTTCGGTTCTGAGAGAGTAAACCTGGCTCCAAAAGTTAACGGAATCGATCGTCGAGACAATGCGGGGGCTTTATCAGAGCAGATACTAATCTCGACCATTCCATTTGCCACCCTTCAACGTCATCTTTTGAAACGGCCTCCCTGTGCAAAGTCGTATCCAACAGCACTTTATTCAGAGTGGTTGACGCTTTAAGAATTAGCTCCACTGGTCATTGGCGCTCGTTGGCATCTGCTATTGTGCGAATAAGTGGAGCTGCTTTGTTTTCAGCCACACAATAGCCGGTTACTGTCTCCAATTCCTCTGGGCACCATTCGACAAACAATAAACATGTTCAACAAAGAACCCACTCCTCTCCGACGCGCGATATGGTATGGAATGGACACCAAGTATGTAGAGATATCGACTTACGAAAGGTTTGTTCGCATATTGTTTATTGTATGTAGTCCTGGGACCTGCAGCGCAACTTGTTATTCATTACGCTCACACGCCGCAGTACAAAGTACCGTGGACATTGAATTCATTTTGTTCATACCGGGTCGCTTACATATGGAAACACCGGGCGTATTCGTGTATATGTACATAGAGTACTCTCTCTGTACTATTGCGTAGTATAGTCTGTCAGTTGAATGGAGTATATGGGCACTAAGCACGTCTCTGGACATGCGAAGTATAACCAGTGAGTCAGGGAAAATCCAAGGGTCTGTGCTGTAGATGCTGGAAAGCGGGTTTTATTGAACTGCGAAAGGACGTTGAGAGGGCAACATCGAGGCTCCCTCGCATCCTCGGACTCGAATTTTCTCAGCGGTGAGCGAAGCGTGAACGTTGGCGAATTCGTGCACCTATTCGTCTAAAAATAAATCTAAACAAAGAATCCTCGATGAGGCTAGTGAAATATAAGTCGAAAATGCAGAATGGACTCACGGAAGGGGAGCAAGAACGGCGGTGAGACCCGCTAGAAGGGCAGTGGCGCCCACTGTTCCCAGTCGATTGTACATGGCCCCGGAGAAAAGCGGAAATACCGCAGCGAAAGTTGACCTCATCGCGCTATTTGCGGCCATAGCAGACGCTGCTATGGGACGGTATGCTGTGACCAAGTAGGTGAACGTGGAGGTGAACACGAAATAGGTCCCAGCTCCGAACGGCACCGAAGACAGGATGGGGACAATCCAGGGGATACCTGGAAATGTCGTAAAAGCAAGCCAGAAGAGCCCTGAGAGATAAAAGGATCAGCGAACACGATCGTGTCGAAGTTCGTCGTAACTTACCGATGGGTATGAGAACACCACCAATTTCGCCCATAACCAACCTTGATTCCGGAGGGACATTTCCGTCGTTCTCCTCGGCTATTCTTTTGTAGTAGCTGATGAAAGTTAAAAGTAAAAGTCAAACAGGATTCAGGGAGAACAAGTGGTGTGGGCTCACCGGTTCCAAAAAGGTTGGGTCAAAATAGCTAAGATCATCCCCACGCCAATTCCGAGGAAGCTCATTCCAGACATTTGCTCGTTAAACCCATGGACACCTTCAAAGATGAAAGGAAACGCTTGGAAAGTTAAATACAGGATCCCGAGGATCACTGCGTTCCTGCACGAAAATTTAGTGTTCGACTCTTCAGGAATGAAAGGTCGAAGGAACGGACCATAAATCCAGCAGAAATGCCATATGATCGAAAATGAGTAGCTCTATAATAAGCAGTCGCATCAGAAGTCGATCGTACTGAAGCAGAGACGAAGATAGGTCGCACCGAAAGGCTGATAGCAGCTAATGGCGATCGCTCGCCCAACACTCGTTGGGCGATGTTCGTGCAATGGCCAATTCTTTGGGTCCCCAGTCTCTTTCCTTAATCTGCAATATTCATATCACAATTAGTCATGCAGGAAGAGCTAATATTACCTTGCAGTCTTTCTTTTCACTAGAACGGGAACATATGTCTCCGGGACTAACTGAGAATCCAGGGATCAGATATCGTTGCAAAATCGGGATTGATGGCGCAGAAATGGCTCACCAGAATCAGTGCAATAAGTTCGACGAAAATCCATATCAGTAGAATATGGTAGGTCCACCTCCAGTCCAAGTTCTGAGAGGAAAGTTAGTGCTTATCGATGAACAACATCAGTAATTGGGTATGAAATCACGAACCTGATTAATGAAACTAAATTCAATCGTAAGCAGGATTCAATTCAATATATAACAGCTCGGATCACCTACCCGCTGAGTAGAGGTCCGAGGACAGGCCCTATGAACGGGCATATGGTATAGAACGCCATAGGGCTTAAGTCGAGCGACATAGATATATGAATTCGAGACGTATAAAACAACAATGGAGGCGCATACCTTGCCACAGTCTGGTCGTCGAACAGATCACTCACGCTCCCTCCAGCTACGCTCAAAAAGGCTGATCCACAGAACCCAGTGATAAATCGAAATACGAGGTGCACAGCTTATTCAGACGGGTGTCAACTGGTGAAAAGTCGATAGAATTAAGGCTATGGATGCTCACCAATATCTGGTGCAAATGCCACCGGCCAGTTGAGTGCGAAAAATAGTGTGTAGGATATTCGGTATATCAGGTTTCGTCCATAGATTTCTGAGAGGGGTCCAAAGATTAAAGGACCCAGTCCTAATCCCAAGATGTAAAGACTAATCGAAAGGATGGCCACAGTATGTCGACGTGCAATTCCGGGAAACACCATCCTCCGCGAAGCCTGCTGGTAATCGCAGTGGTGACGTATGTACAAAAGATGAATAGATCGGTGGCCGTACTCACCATGGATGATGCACTGGCGACGCACAGCGCTGCTGAGCTTATAACCACTACAATAATCCATTTCCTGACCGTCGACAAGTGCTGTGGATCGTCTATCTCGTCTAAAAACGCTTGAAAATGGTGGGTATGTTGCGGGTCGACCCCATCGTTCTTTTTTGGTTTCTTAGTCAGATTCATCGTGACAACAGTTTCAGCCTTTTCCGTGTGTCGATGGGGCATACTGGGAAGAGGGAAAGTGAGAAATTTGGACGACTGGGTGCAAGGCACCGAGAACGAAGACGACGTTCTTACCACGGTGAGCCATGGGTATGTTTGTGAACGTCCTGAAGACACGCATCATGGCGGTTCTCGTTTCGTGCACCTAAAATTACGAACAACGGTCCGTCGGGAGATACTAAAGCCCACGGCTTCGACGGCTTGAAGGTGCGGCACGAGTGCCGTGGCCCGTTTGTCTAATTATAGGATTGATCCGATTTATCTGATGATGATGAAGTGCGTCGTATGTCAGTCGTATGTACTTGAATTTGCTTGTCCTTTGAAGACAATCCTTCGGAAAGCACCTGTAACACCCGGTTGTTTGGCCATATTAGGCGGGAACTTGATGGGTTTGTTCCCGCCTAATTAGATCAAAGACGTGTTTTCACCAGCTTAGGGCAATAGCGACCAATAGCTCGTGGACTTGCTCTAAGTCAATAACGCTCCCAGACCCCTCTCTCGGTAACCACGGGGCGGGACCATTCCCACAGTCCGTCCCGTTGCCCTTTCCGGTATCCCGCCGTGGGCGCATTGCCTATTTGGGATACAATCAGTGCTACTTGATCATCCCGCCCTCCGGGTGGTAGGGCACGTACCGAGCTCTAGCACAGTCAGTTTTTCCTCCCCCCTTTCGAAAATTGGTACCCATATAGATATAATGTATAGTAGTATGTATGTACAATTATAATAGAGGTATATATAGCATTAACCTTCCAAAAAGCGGTCTCTTATAGAGGGGGAGGGGGAGAGCTGCCAGGGATAGGCCAAAACACACAAAGGAGCTTACAACAGTAAGAGAGGAACTTGATCTATGATAGTATGTGAGCTAGTATACCAACCTATAGCCCCCAAATAGAGAAACAAGTGACCTTGGGGTGATCTATAGGGAGGTGTGATAGGGCATGAAATCAACATGTTCTAGGTTCTCAGTAGCTGTATAGTCATTATACTATGTGTAATACACCTATTTAATACCTAATATGCAGTCAGAAGTGCTCTAAGTACAGTATATCTTCCCTAAAGCAGTCAAATGCCTGGAGACATATAGGCAGGTATCTCAACATTGGAGAGGGCTATCTCCTTAATCTCTTCTGATTAGAGCTCTCCCAGCTTGTATCTACCCATCCATGCTTGTTAAAGTAGAGTAGGATGCCCTGAATGTATAGATATGCACACCTGAGCTGCCTATACATGGTACCCCTGGATTCTATGGCCTGCAATTTTTTCTGTGCATATATATAAGGTAGGAAAGCTATTATATAGTATATACAGTGATTCTACAGCATTTAAACTATACTATGCACCATTAAATGAAGTAGGAGGAGGTTAATAAGGTCAAACATGCATCAAACACGTATTCTGCTCGTGAAATTTTAAGGAAGCGGTCGAAATTCACGCGCTTTGAAGGATACGTAGTACTCATTAATACCTACAGAATGAGATAAGCCGGAAAGGATTTGAATAGGAACTCAGGGAGATATGTTTGAAACAGTGGTCAGAACATCGGACGAGATCAGGGCCACCAGAGTCACGGTTATGCGCCTATATTTGGATCTCATTAGAATGATGTCTGTTAGAATGTTTCAAACATATCTCCCTGAGTTCCTATTCAAATTCTTTCCGGCCTATCTCATTCTGTAGGTATTAATGAGTACTACGTATCCTTCAAAGCGCGTGAATTTCGACCGCTTCCTTAAAATTTCACGAGCAGAATACGTGTTTGATGCATGTTTGACCTTATTAACCTCCTCCTACTTCATTTAATGGTGCATAGTATAGTTTAAATGCTGTAGAATCACTGTATATACTATATAATAGCTTTCCTACCTTATATATATGCACAGAAAAAATTGCAGGCCATAGAATCCAGGGGTACCATGTATAGGCAGCTCAGGTGTGCATATCTATACATTCAGGGCATCCTACTCTACTTTAACAAGCATGGATGGGTAGATACAAGCTGGGAGAGCTCTAATCAGAAGAGATTAAGGAGATAGCCCTCTCCAATGTTGAGATACCTGCCTATATGTCTCCAGGCATTTGACTGCTTTAGGGAAGATATACTGTACTTAGAGCACTTCTGACTGCATATTAGGTATTAAATAGGTGTATTACACATAGTATAATGACTATACAGCTACTGAGAACCCTAGAACATGTTGATTTCATGCCCTATCACACCCTCCCTATAGATCACCCCAAGGGTCACTTGTTTCTCTATTTGGGAGGCTATAGGTTGGTATACTAGCTCATATACTATCATAAATCAAGTTCCTCTCTTACTGTTGTAAGCTCCTTTGTGTGTTTTGGGCCTATCCCTGGCAGCTCTCCCCCTCCCCCTCTATAAGAGACCGCTTTTTGGAAGGTTAATGCTATATATACCTCTATTATAATTGTACATACATACTACTATACATTATATCTATATGGGTACCAATTTGCGAAAGGGGGGAGGAACAACTGACTGTGCTAGAGCTCGGTACGTGCCCTACCACCCCGGAGGGCGGGATGATCAAGTAGCACTGATTGTATCCCAAATAGGCAATGCGCCCACGGCGGGATACCGGAAAGGGCAACGGGACGGACTGTGGGAATGGTCCCGCCCCGTGGTTACCGAGAGAGGGGTCTGGGAGCGTTATTGACTTAGAGCAAGTCCACGAGCTATTGGTCGCTATTGCCCTAAGCTGGTGAAAACACGTCTTTGATCTAATTAGGCGGGAACAAACCCATCAAGTTCCCGCCTAATATGGCCAAACAACCGGGTGTTACAGGTGTCGGAAAGGAAGGTTTGTTCAAGACTGTACAGTACGTGCCCGCAGTATTTTATGTATTACTCGTTAAGTATTACAAATCTCCTGTCTAATTATGCAATGTGTCTGTGGACACTTAGTCTCGTCCTCGCGTCGAGCTCGTTCGCGCCTTGAACCCATTTGGGTAATTACATTGCTCCTATTCATCCAGCCAGAAAGCTCACGTTTTTTAATACGCGTAGAAATTCTGGGTCCATAACGCTAACTGATTTGTGCGACCGTGCGGACTCAAACCTACCGCCTCACCAGTGCGACATATCGGTGTCGTTTTAACCGAGAAACGACTTCATTGGGAAATGATCCTTATGTAGTAGAGTCTTAGCCAGGCATTCTATAGAATGCCGACAGAAAGAAAGCGACCGCACAATACCGTATCTCATCCGCAGATAGTTACTTTTATAGACATTTATGGTCGCCGAAAGTGATTTCATTATGCGCGGACGCTTCCCTGCGTCCCAAGCCGCGTGATCTAGACGCGATGATCACTGTTCTTATAGAATGATACCATGAGGAGATTGTGGGTCGGATATAGCACGTACATCAGCGACCACTTGCGACCTTGTAAGAGAGGTGAGTATATTAGGACGCCTGAGCGCTTTATTCCACCATTTCATTGCATATTGACACACATAGCAACAATAATACCCGTGCAGTTCCGCCGAACGTTGACTTAGAATAATAAAATCTCTTTTCATTTATGTAAAGATTAGTTTATTCGCCAGATAAAGCCAGGGATGTTATCAGGAGAAATACGAAGCCAGAAATTCTACTTGGATGTCCGGCGACTTGAGGATTATTCCATTCATCAAAGCAGCTCTCACAAAGCATGTAGCTCCGGAATTCGCCTACTAGACTCGCGTAAGTATCTCTGTGATGAGAAAAAAATGTTATGCATGACCTCAGCTGGTTGAGTCCGGACGATGCGGAGGAGCGAGATGTTATCCTTTACATACGAAGTAAGTGATATGTATCATTAGTCCTACTCAATTCTCAGTTTAGTTTTTTTTTCGAGCGCTGCAATTAATTAAGGAGTGATGGGGCTGATGCCAAGCACCATGGGCAGTCTACGTGCCGTTGATCTTACTTGAGGCTCCGCCCGGCCGTGTGTGCGCGTCGGTACGCGCAAATCAGATTAACGGCTCAGTGTGAGCTCAAATTTTGTCTCGCACTATTATTGCTGGGGGGAATACATTTTGGAAAGAGTTAAAGGCCTTGGAGAGAAAAGAATAGGTGGAAGACGCATGACAACTAGAGTCCGTGGCAGTTCTTGTGCTCGCCAGCGCTGGTGATGGCGAAGAAATCGCCGCGCGCACAATTTTACAGCTCACTTCGTGCTCGTAGGAGATGGGGAGCATGTAGCAGCATTTGGCCACGAGAGCGTTAAATTATTCTAGCTATGCAGTGGTATTAAACGACCTCAAGACGCGTCGAAGCTAGAATCGCGCGCTACGGCATGTCTGCCGAAGTTCATACTCAGCCAACCTGGCAGAATGGCTGCTACTTGGCGTCGGGCCCCTAAATGTCGGTTGGTAGGCTGTATATTGCTGTTGCTACGGCACAAAAACTAAACTGAAAAATAAACTGAGAATTGAGTAGGGCTATTACCCCAGATTAACAGGAAAGATGTGATTGAAGTATAATTCTGATCAATTTGATACAGCGAGCTTCAGGTGCTTATGTGTAGAAGGATCATGGGGGGGAAAATAAGGACGGGACTTACCGAAGCTTGAAGTGAGTCGGTATTTCTGGCAAATACTCTTTCTATTATCTATAGCTTATCGAAAAATATAAATGAAAGAAATGAGCTGCCACAGTCAATGATCCTGAGAGTTACACAATTGCTACTTCTTGTACGAAGGCTAATGGGACAAATATTTAGCAACTCGTATGGACGGCGATGCGGGGGATTTAGACAACTCTAATGGCAATTCGGGGATTAACGTTGCCTGTAGCAGAACTAGGCAAAGACAACGCGTGGGTCCCCATCCTAGACAAGGAACGCCGAAATTCCGTCTATGCTTCAATAAAGAACTTCTGAGTTCTACGGTATACCTACCGAAGGCCGAAACCTTAATCGATGCCTGGTAGGTGTGCAACGAACTTGATATGAGAAAATAAGATGTACTACCGAAGACTCACCGACCGACCCACATACCGATAATATCAGCAACCTATCACTTCAACTACCATGCGATGTAATATCCCACCAATGCTAAAAACGTTACCGCTCGGCGCTCGCGCTCTATTTAAGTGCTCTTTATCTTTGGCCGCTCGGCGGCTGCCGCGTTGCCGTATACGTATTTTCATTACCCAGCAAACCGTATCTTAGCGCCCTATGAGCGCAACTACCATGAACACCAATCCTCATTGTAAAGGTGCAACTGAGGAAGTATCGTTGCCCTCCAAACTCCCCCTGCGAACAGCGATCGCACTTCTGACGGCGGCCTTCAAAACCACGTTGGTGCCACGCGCTCGAGGCCTTCTGCGCATACGTACATACGACTCCCTGCCCATTTACTTCTCATGCATCACTTCGTTGCCCCATTTCAGGCTCTTCAAGTCTCAGACGGTGCTTGTCGCAGCTCGCCAATCGGTAGGAATACACGCTATGCTCAGTACACCAGGTGGACACTATTTGACTATGGGTGACGAGAATAGGCCGGCACGTCCGAATCATGTGCAAACACTCCGTGCTTGGGTGAAGGTTCTGATCTAGAAGAAAATCTCCATGTAAATTATCGACGCTCTCACCATTTACCGCTCTCTGTATATAAAACATAAGAAATTTATTTTGGTGCGACATCCTCGACACGCGTTTGAAATTTAGTTCTCACACTACAGTCCCACTGAACTTTCGGTGTCTGCAGGATGAGATAATTCACGGATCTTTTTGTAGCCCGTCAAAATGGTGCAGTGTACATGAGACTCGAGAGACGCGAATAAATTAAGACGAAATATGGGGGAGGTTTCTCAGAACAAGCAGCGCAGACGACAACTAAGGAGGAAAATAACTATATGGGAGTAAGATATGACGCCAATGCAGAATCAGAACTTCCAGTATTCGATACTTGAAGAAGCGCGTTCGAATGGAAATTCACCACCCCAAGAGTTTACGTCGGCCATGCTATCGTTCACTGCGGAGCGCAACTCATTCCTTGCTTCACGTGCTGATGCAAGGTCCATGACGCGACTTCCTTCGATTTCTTCCTTCGAGCTCTGGGAACGCGAGTCTGATAAGTCTCGGGTGTAGTATGATTATGGGGCAAGGAAACTTACCTGTATAGCTTGACCAATATCAGCATCAATGACGGCAAGGATATCCGCCATATCACCATCGTCTTCCCATCGGAGACCAATGGTGGCTCGCACTATCGACGCCAGCACTGGCAAGCTCGAGAACCCCAAACCAGCCCCGTATAGCGAACGCGCTCGCGTCAGGACTTCTTGTAGGTGGGGCAAAGGTGTAGCGTGGCCATCGCGAGCTTGTCTGCGGAAGAGCGAATAGGGGTTTGGGAGAGGTTTGGAAACTGTTTGACGTAGACGGGATCGCGCTGCGTTTGAGAATGCCGGAGCAATACCAGGTGGCCCAGTTGCTAACAAATTTCGGATAATAGAACGCAGGCTGTGGAGCGTCAAGTCAGTTCTAGTCATGGAACTATGATGCCTGCGCACGTACTCGTCTGGCGTGGCATTGGCGATAAACGTGTCGACCATTAGGTTCCTACATGACGCGTGAGTATCGTGCAGTCATAGATTCAGGTGTAAAGCTTACACATGTCCTAGTGCAGGTCGCGCGTCGATATGCCTTTGGAATGTCGTTTCTGGAGCAGGCATTTTTGGAGTTCGAAGAGGATTTCGCAGGATGGCGTCACAAGAAGTTGAGCGGGGGTTGGTTGAAACCCCTTTGCATAGTCGTCATGACTTTATAGTCTGGAAAGCAAAATCGAAATCGTGTGTATCAGGGACGGAGAAGGTAAAGAGATCCAATAGACACCTGAAGTTCTGATTCCGCGGCAGGTAGACCAAACTTCCGGCATATTTTCTCGTCGCCGCTACTTCAAATCAAGATCCAGCCATACGGGGCTTGTTGAATCGGGCAACGAGCGGCGGACAAATGTCTAATCTCGTCTCGGCTAGATAGGTCCTGCGATCGAATTCGTAAAGTCTGTTTTATTCGCTTGGCTCGCTGTTTACTGTCACACTGATCACCAACGCCAGTTCGACCCACTTCCCACCAGTTTGCTTCTCTGCTCGCCAGTCTGCGCCTATAAAAGGCGCAGCATCCTGGACGTGATAATAGGGGCGAGCTCTTGATGTCATCTCCTTCGTATCGCGAAACTTTCCGGTTGGGTCCCTTCGTGGCGCCTCGCATATGGACCGGCTTATGGCAACTCTCGAGCAATGCCTGGGGTAGCGCATCAGTCGCAAAAGTTCGACAGGGAATGATACGTCATGTAGAGATGGGTTATACAGCATTTGGTGCGTAGCTGCGTCGTCTCGGACAAGCCTCTTTCTCATTCATGTCGGCTTCGTAGATATGGTATGCACGCGTCTTCAACTGTTCATGATGCAAGACTGATTGATCGTCTGCATGGTATTCCTACCTTTAGGGTAAGTACGCGTCTAGTATTCTAGTATCTGTCTCCCTCCTAAACAGCGCTCTTCTGTTAGCCGATCATTATGGTAGCGCTGAAATCATCTTTGTACGCTTCGCTCGCTATTCATGTCTTCACGCCAAACTGACAGGATTATATAACATCCAAGGGTCAATTTCGAGCCGCCCTCCAGTCTCCAGAGCAGGTTCTCGGTGCGACGAAGTGGTGTGTGTTCAAACGTATAATTCCTTCCAGAGCCGTCGTTCAGGCCGCCGTTCTCGAGCGCATGGAGCGCATGGGAACTAAGCGCGTAGACCTGCTGCAGGTACATAACTTTTCCGGGTTCCCATACGAATTGTGCAGGTCCTCACCGGATATTTTAGTTTTACTGGCAGGATTACTCGGACAAGGGTTATATTACTGCACTCAACTATCTGCTCGATCTGAAGATCAGCGGTGCAATTTCCGCCATTGGACTCTGTAATTTCGACGCCATCAGGACAGATGAGATATGTACAGAACTTGGACCGGGAGCCATCGTGTCAAACCAAGTCCAGGTAAATACATCTCTTCTTTCCCATCCCGCGCGTTCGCTGACTTCTGTTCCACGTTCCACGTGAAGTTCTCTTTAATTGATACCAGACCCCTACACGGAATGTCCGACGTCTGTGAGAGACACGGCCTTAAATTACTGACATACGGGACTTTGGTGCGTGGGCATTGATATATTCTCGGCTATTCTATTTATTTTATGATATCATCACTTAGTGCGGAGGCTTCTTGGCCAACAAGTGGCTTGGATCTCCAGAACCCGATCCCTACTCTGGAAATCTAACGCCATCTCAGCGAAAGGTAAGATTAGCGTGATTCCCAATACTGTGGCTTTCGCTTAACAGTGACTCGTTGCATTCAGTATCTCGATATGATCGTCAAGGCTTGGGGATCCTGGGGGCTCTTCCAATCTCTACTGGTCGTCCTGAGGGAAATCGGCGATCGGCACGGCAAGACTATCTCGAATATCGCGACTCGATGGGTACTTGACCACCCATTCGTTGGCGCTGTGATTATTGGTATGCACCACTTCGAATTTTGAAACGCTGTTACCACTCTTTAACTCTGCTTCGTAGGCGCTCGACTGGGAATTTCAGAGCACCCGGATGAAAATCGCCAGGTCTACGGGTTTCACTTAACTGATTACGACAACGCAAGTATTGAAAACATCCTAGACCGTTCGAACGGTCGCACTATCATCACGTCAATAGGAGACTGTGGGGCTGAATATCGGTAACTTGCGAACAAACTGCAACGAAAACTGTAATGTGCTGAGCGCTGATGACTGATTGGCCTTATATACCCAAATTTTGTGCATCTCTCATGATCGCCCAAATCTATACCTCGATTCTCGTGCTGCTACACGGGAAATTTATAATTAGGTCGCGGTCCGTGGCTTACGATTCGCGATTCACGACAGTAAAATGGAGCAATAAATAGATTAGTTCTTTTTGGCAATGCAAGCTCAGTCCCTCGAATTCCCAAGCCAAGTCAGTTGCGAAGCCGAGCCAAAAGTCGAATCTGCACTCGAAAGCAATCAGCTCGCCGCCAACATGTCGCGAACAGGAGTTTTAATGGAATTCGAACGTTTCACGCATGGTACCGTAGTATATAAAAGGCGAGGTGCGTCCTAGGCCGCGGTGTTATTCCTGGGACCAGTATATTCGACGGATTACGCTCAATAAATTTATCAGCGACGGGTACTTGCGAACGTCCATCCAAACATCCAGACACTTCGGGGGTTACAACGTATAGACGTCGTGTATACGTTAGTCCTGTAGCTTGGTCTGTAGTCAGTGTACAGAATTGGCTATAAAAATCATTCACAGATTAACTGCAGAAATAATTTGTAGAAGATACAATATATTTACTACAAATGAGGCTACCAAAGGCTTCAATATGTTCTCTACAAATCCTATTAATAGAAAGATCGCTAGATAATGTACCGGACAACATGTAAAAAACCTCTATAGAATATCTATGGGCATGATCCATAGAAAGTTCCATATGTTAACTATGGAATTACCTATGGGAATGCGTATAGGTGCCGTCTGTATCTATTGTTTCGCGCCAAACAATAGATACAGACGGCATCTATATGCATTCCCATAAGGCTGATCTATAGGTTACCTACAGAACTACGTGTAGAAACCTTTCGTAGATAATATATGACCATAATCTATAGAATGTCCAATATGTCATCTATTGATCTTTCTATGAAAGGGATCTGTAGAAAATATTTTGAAGCATTTCATAGCCTCATTTATAGCAACCATATTGGATCTTCTACAAATCATTTCTGCACTTAATCTGCAAATGATTTTTGTAGCCAATTCTGTACACTGACTACAGATCAAGCTACAGGACTAATATATACATGCCGTCTGTACGTTGGAACCCCCGAAGTGAGAACAACACATAACGTGGCAAGATCCCGTTTTGTTTTCGGTCTTTGTTTATACGGCCCGGACCTTGTCTACTAAATTCGACGTCTGAACCTTCCTTCTTGAAAGTTCAACTCCATCCACCAGCATGGTCCACCAGAGGTCATCCAAAGTCGCTGTGACAGCAATGTATCCAACTTCGGAGCAAAGTCTTCCAATAGGTTTTATCTAATCAGCCCTCGCCGCAGTGCCTGCCACACGACCTGGATTCATTCGTTGTCCGGTACTGAGGCGCCCCAATGTAAATCACCGGACTCCGGTTACCTTCAGGGATGGAAATGGAAGCTACATCTAACCTTAGGATGGACCAGCGTCCGACGAAGCATACGAGTTAGGTGGGGAGTCTGGGGAAGACGAAGAGTCATGAGGGCCCCGCACCATGTGGACCTATCATGACAACGACGACAACGGAGTTCATTTGGGCTTGTTCGGAAATTGGGGACACACAAGGCAAAACATATAGATTGGAGACCAGACTGGAGACCGTTCTCAAAAAGCTGATATGAGAAACACTATCAGGACTGTCGGCATTACCCATTCGGTGCATCACGAACATCTATCCAAACATGTCGGTGAAGCCCGTCAATCAAGTTCTCTATCAAATTAACTGATACACCGAAGACAGAAATCTCGATTCCCCAAGGTGGCGGCGTACAAACCAAATATGATAAGTAACCTTCTGTTGTCATAGGCATGCTCTTATGCGATGGCGAAATCAGTATGTCAATCCGGCATGTTTCCAGGTAAACGAAGACAGAAACAGGGAGCACATACATAGGAAAATTTCTCAACGATAACGGTTTCATTCAAAAATTTCATGTGGCGGAAAGAACGTGTCTGATAAGAAACTGAAAAGCGTTACACGACAGCCACAGACTGAGGAGTGATAGATGCGATTAGATGACATTGTGAGAATACGGTCCATTACGAAAGAATGAAATCGATATATCACCATTTATTTTGCGTATAAAATTCATGCTTGTAGAGTCTGTTTGTTACCCTCCCAGAATTAATCGAGTATATAATGGACCTCAGAATAGGATTGGAAGCTTCAAGATTTGAATTACCGATTGTCCATGAATCCGAAATTGGCACTTTGATGAAGAGTCCGCTTTCCGTAACGAAATGTCTGAATCGGTGAACAAAAATCTGGGGACCGGGGAAGACCAGAAGCCGCTACTTTATGGTGTGTTAGAACACCAAAAGAATGATGCATGAGGATATGTTGGAGAGACTACAGCCATCAAGCAGGGGAATGATCTGTTGCAAAGTTTGTCGTTCGAATCTTTGCTCACGGACGGTGCCTAGGGTAATCTTAATCTCTACCAGCTGGAGAACGAAATATACCGCCGCGAAGACGTCAGATAACCCACTTTCTAGTAATAATAGCTATCAGTTGGTGCACATTGACCCTGTGCATCCAACCCACAACATGATGATAAGCACTGTGTCTGCAAAACGACAGACGACGCAAGGAGCTAATAACCAGGATGTGTCAGGATACGGCGAGTAGATTGAAAGGAGAAACAATAATTTTCCATGGTGGTTGTACATCTTAAAGTTACATGAGATTCTGGCTTCCTGATGGAAAACACAGATTTTCGCCAAGGGTTGCTTTCTGCATATGGCAGAACCCGCCGTAACGCATTACCTTACAACCCTTCGGAATTGTAGAGGGAAATTTTTCTAATGGGTATCCCTATCCCCAGGGAATCATATGGTGTCTGTCCCATAGGTAATGTGCACTTTCTCGTAAAGCTTATTACCGTCTCAGTGGTCGCATCTTCGCTGTCATGGGTATCCACATGCCGCTGTCTGCTTTCAGCGTTAAGATAGCATGTCGTATAGTTAGAATACAGCATTATTTACGGAGACTCTTGGAAACGAAAGATACATGGTGTACAATATGCTACTGGGACCAAATTGATCACGTTCGTTAATCACGCTGATATTCACAAGGAAAGTATATGGACTTAGTGTGGATTTAATTAAGCGCTGAGTTGCACGTCTAACTCCTTGCGTTGACCAGCACAGCTAGCGCCAGAAAGTTTCCATCATTTACACAGAGGGAGTCTGGATCATACGGAGTCGACTATCACAAGTTTGTCAGGAAAGGCGTCTGCGAGCACTAGGTAGGGGCTCGCAGACTAGGTACTTTTTTGGACAATCAGTTCGCCAATGTGCTAAAAATAGAGATAGCGGCGCATGTCAATACTGCTCATTGGGCCGCCGGGTCAGAGATAGTATTCAATTCTGGGGTACGCCATTCAAATCAGAATATTGGGTAAGTGGGAAGTGATAAGATAATCAGAAAGTAGAAGGAAAATCGGAAGTGGGCCCGCGTACATACTGAAGTGCGGCTTTTCTGCGCATTGACTCATCGGCGGGAAAGATTGCTTATTGCTCAGTAAACTTTTCTCCCTAGCTATCTCTAATCATTCAATACATTAGTTGCCGTTATATCTTATCGCATGGTTGATGTACAATTTGCCGACCAAATCTGTCCTAATACAGCAGTAGTACAGCTAGCTACACAACGATCCGCGTCGAGCCTTTTTTATCGTGGGATGAAGAGTGCGATACTTTATGGGCTGGTTCGATACTATTTCTAGGCTGGGTAAACCGAATTCGAGCGAGCTTGAGAAAGTTCTTATAACTGGCCCTACCATAGATCTAAGGCTGAAACACAGCATCGCTATGTATTTCCATGATCAAAATAATGTCGCCTTTACCAAAGCCCTTTGCATATCCTCTCGTATGTCCGAGAATTGGTCATTTGATGACACAAAGCTGATTACTCGCGTCTGTGATAGTTCCTTAGAATACCGGTCAGTTAGGATATTGTTAAGATAATTGTTCTCCTTGGGACTGCAGTCCCCGGCAATCTATGCGTACACTTCCACGAGGAACACTGCCGGGGCCCAGACTTTTAAAGCGAAGCGTTCGTTCTCCCGTTTCGGAATTGAATATAAACTGTGAGTAGAGGAGCGCAACCCGGAAAGGCTTTAACTGAATGATGAAAACGTGAGTCCTTCACCGACTTGAAACTTGAAGCTTCAAGCTGCAAGGTTTCACGGTGCAGAAGTACTGCATTCCGTCAATTCTCCATGTCACATTTGAACGTATTCGGTCAGCGAGTTTCCGCAGCTGTAGGGTTCCATTGATCAGTGTTACCTATAATATGACGGCTAAAACTTGAAAACCCGGGCCTACAATCTGTTCCATAGTAAATGGTGTCGTCTCATATGACCTCGTGTATTCATCGTAAAAATGAAGGACTGGTCCTATGTTAAACGATATCGCGTTGCGACTGTGAGAGATCGATGGTGTAGTAAACGTTGTATCTGTAGACCCACAGATACAAGAGCGGTCAGTCCTATTAATAGACCGGGAAATTGCCATCCAAATGACGTCTCGGGGACTCATCATTCGCGGACATGCGGGAAACATTTATTGCGGGGAAAGGGAGTACTTTCCACTTGCCGGTCAAAGTGTGAAGACCGAAGCAAAAACGTGAAAGTAGACAGACAGATCATCCCATATTTTACTGATTAGATTGCATTACGTTGGCAGGAATGATTTCTTCGTATGTACATCTCCTAAAACAGCGCTTTCAATTCAACGCAACGAGCCGAACAGTGGACCAATTATAGCTATCTGCACCCTAGAACTCCATGGTGCCAAGTGGTTTCGTAGAACGGGCGACTTCGGTGACTATTTGAGTTGCAGGCAATTCATTGGAAGGCTTTCAATCATATTAATATGTATGTCAGTCATTGGTGGTGCTTAATTTTACTCGATTAATGATAAGTTGGTATAAGTGAGCGATCTTCTCGTCGAGTGCAGCATGCACCCTGCCTGCATACAGTTCAAAACACAAGTACTGTAAGGTAAGCTTCAAGCGTACTGGGACGATGGTCCAGAGATGCATCCCCTACTTACAACGTGGCTCAGGGGATCTTAATTTTGACATTAAAATAGTCGTCCACACACCCGGTCCCCGGATTCTTGCACGAAAGGCTCCGCCCCTCCCATTTTGAGCAGGTGGCTATAACGTTCTAGACTTTTATCCCCCGCAGGACATTCTGCAAGGGAGATTGCTGGCTTCGGCTTTAAGGCTTTCCTACGACGCAGAATGACCAGAGTATTGATTGGAGGGGCGTATGAACCCTAGTCATGGGAATTAAAATAGCTTACGGTCACCATAAAGTAAGCGGTACGAAACTCCATGAGGCTCACGTCGACGGGTCAGCGTCCCGGGGACTCCTTCGCGTCGTTCTTAGTAAGTCAAAGTTCTCCCTCAAGATAGGTACAGGGTAGGTTGTGAGCTCTGGAAGCGATTTATGCGGGTATACCTGGACATGAATCATCAACGCAATCTTAATGGATATTCATTTTACGCGAAGTTATACTTATCGTCGACTTCATCTGAACTCAAGAGGACCCGAGAGTGGAGCCAGCTTTAAGTGTACTGGCTATTGCATATATAGAACTTGTACTATCTTATCGAATCTATGCGTAGATCGTATGGCTTCTGCTGGATTTATTAAACCGCTTAATAATACCTCCAACTTCGAAGGTCTCCAGAGACCTCATCTAATGGAAGACTACTTACGAAGAAGCCGCGATAATCATAGCGATTCGAATCTTTAAAATATTCATCAATGGTTTACTATTGCGTAAGACAGTGGATCCGGCACTGTAGTATTGCCCGTTCCTTGACTAAGTCATGGGATCGTCCCAAGTTTGGCCTACGAAGCTAGAATCAAGGATATACTTCTCGGAATTTGCCAGCAAGTTCCAAGCTAAAAAAAATTAGAATGAAATTATCGTGGAGATGTCGGTCGATAAGCTATTCTTGAACGATTTCAGATAAGGGATATTGATTGAACGTTAATTCTCGAAGCGTTCAGGGAGGTCGTCGGATTGGCCGGTAATGTCACAAAATCCCGCCGACATCCGTGGGAAATATTAACTTCGCTTATGCGTGGGAATATCAAGTTAGAGCGGCATTTGAAGTTGAAGTTTAGTTGAAGATGCCTGTCTGAAGCGCCTAATTGACAGGAAGATATATAGACTGTCTGCGAGAATCAAGGAGGTGCGCCTAAAACGTGGTGTGAAGGCGAACATACAACCACAATGCGCGAGTATTTCACTTCCGTCAGATGACGTTTTGAGATCGCATTGCCCCCACTTCCTTACCATACAGCGACATGCTTTCTGTGTAGGTTGCATTCGCTTGGTAGAGCCTATCCTTAAAAGATATAATAACACCGTCCTCGCTCCGCGTCCTGCGAGAAAAGTATAGTGCAAAAGGGTGTTGTACTTGGGTGGCGCGGCGCAGAACTTCAAATTCGAGAATCCCCATTGGCCGTGAAACTCTGAACGAACCATTTCTTTGAAGCATGCCGGCTTCCTTTGAGGTAACTTAAAACGCTTGAAGCGAATTAAACCACGGGAGATCATGTATTTAAATTTTCGGAGGGATGCATAAATAACAACCATTTTTGAATGTCCAACTCGCGGTCGGAGGGCATCTGCAGCTCGCGGCGCACGGTTCTACCACGAGATTTGGGCGTCAAATCCGATGGGCGTCCCATCTTGATTCCTGAATCGCGTGCAACTTTTAAGTGTGGACGAATCGGAGAGTTGAGTCTGAAGCGAGGCTTGAGATGGACAACTTTGAACTGAGTAGGCCGTCGATTATTACTAATAACAGGCTTTGTCCGCGACTATATCCTCACGAATTGGAACAATTCAGTCGGCCTTTGTACTTAATTTAGAACTTCATTTCTTTGAATATATGTACATTTAAACTTTACCATAGAGGCGTTAAATAGACATTAGAAATGCCCTACACTAGTGGCTAATCCTATGTACTGCACGGAAAAAGCAGTTGCCCTGAGGGCGTCGTGAAAAATGTTCCTCAGGATGGAGGATAGTGCGACTCTGGAACTTTGGCTCGGTGTTGATTCCGGATTTCGGGGAGGGTCTTTGAATCTGGGCCATGCTTCTGAATCATCTGTAGCGCCGGGGCTGATGATTTTATTTTTCTATTTTTCTATTTTGGCTGCTTGCTTGCTTACGAGGAGCAGATTAGACAGGGGGTGGAAGCAGCAAGCTTGCGCTTCAAGCTTCGAGCCTTCAGGTTTGAGCTCTCTTTAGGACTTGTAGCCTACGATACCTAATAATTCTCATGTGGTGAACGTTGATGAACAAAAGCGCGTCGTCAATGGCACTTTGCGTTAGTGTTCGACCGTCTAATTCAATCACATTCAAGTATTCGATTCAGTTTTATTTTGCTCGATCATCATTCTAACATAATCAAGCTGTGTAAGTAAATGCGGGAAGACTCAACTTGAAGACAGATAGAATACCCCGTGGAATAAGCGATCGATCTTTTTCTTTAGTGTGGACGCCGAGTGCGATTATATCGAATATCGAATATCGAAAGAAGAAATTAAATGTGGGGATAGTAGTAATTCAGAAAGTGTGCCACTGCGTTTTGTGTGCTAGCGGTGAATGGTGTGCCAGTATTCACCTGGGCGGGTTTGTCTGTGGGTATGTACTGTAGGTAGGTTATAGACCGTAGAATTTATTTGAATATAAGAATAAGATATCAATGTGCTATCTACTACAGGCTAGTCGTACGTACTTCTGAGAGCCAGATAAGTCATAAGACAAATGACAAATGAGATTATTGAAAGTTACACTGGAACGCAGGAACGCAGGACGCCTTCGAAGCTTCGTGGTAATGGCAACAGCCCCGCCCGTGGCCCGAGGGCTGCTCCCAGCCAGCCTGGTGGACGACGTGAACCTTGGATTTGGAGCCTGACTCGGAGGCTTTGGGTTTATTGGTTATGACTTACCAGGGCGTCTAGAACTGGAACTGGAACTGGAACTGGAACTGGAACTGGAGAGGGTCCCTGAACTGGAGACGCGAACGCGAACTGGAGACGCGAACGCGAACGCTAACGCTAACGCCAACGCGAACTGGAGACGCGAACGCGAACTGGAGACGCGAACGCGAACTGGAGACGCCAACGCGCACAGAGCTCTGATTTCTAGCCTCTGAGCGGCTTGGGCTTGGGCTTGGGCTTGGGCTCAGGCTCAGGCTTAGAAGTTAGAAGTTAGAAGTTAGAAGTTAGACGTTAGAAGTGAGAGCCGATCGGTGGTGCGATGCTGAGGAGTTATGAAGTGCGGTGTGTTGGATTTGGATTTGGAGCGTCGATGCTGGATGATTGATGCTGGATGCTGGATGTTGGATGTTCGGTGCTGGATGTTGGATGTTCGGTGCTCGGTGCTCGTCGGTCGTCAGTCGTCAGTCAGTCCGCGAATACGCAGCACAGTGAACAGTAGTGAACAGTGAACAGTGAACAGGAAACCAAAAACCAACAACCAAAAAACCAAAAACGGACCCAGGAGGACGAGCGTCAACTAATTCGAGTCCAAGGGCGGACCCGGAAGGGTGGTTGAATCATACGTTATGTTATCCTATTTGCAAGTGTGCGATTCGAGAATGCAAGCAGGGACACGATTCAAACGAGGCAGGGCAGGGCAGGGCAGGGCGGGGCAGGGCGGGGAAACGAAGCAGGGAAGGGCAGGGACACGATTCAAACGAAGCAGGGAAACGCGGCAGGGTAACGAAGCAGGGAAAAGGCGACACGGTGGAACGGTGGAACGGTGGAACGCCGCTCGAAACGTGCTTGGAACGAGAGTCGGAGATGAGGACGAAGATGGAGAGGGGCAGACGAAGGCGAAGGCGAAGGGACGAAGGCGAAGGGATGGAGACGAAGGCAAAGGGACGGAGACGAAGGCAAAGGGACGGAGACGGAGACGAAGACGGAGACGAAGACGGAGACGAAGACGGAGACGAAGACGGAGACGAAGGCGAAGGGACGGAGATGAAGGCGAAGGGACGGAGATGAAGCAGGCGAAGACGGAGACGAAGGCGAAGCGCAGTCGAAGACGGATACGAAGACGAAGGCGAAGGGACGGAGACAAAGAAGAAGACGAAGACGAAGGCGATGGGACGGAGACGAAGATGGAGAAGCGCAGATGAAGAGGCTGAAGCAGACGAAGACGAAGGCGAATTCGAAGAAGCGCAGACGAAGACAAAGGCGAAGGCGAAGGCGAAGACTTGGTGAGAGCGTGGTTTGGCTGGCCAGCCACATTACCACTGGGCAACGCGAGCGAATCCCAGAGAGAAGCACACTTGGAGGGTGACGTTGGATGTTGGATGAGTGGATGTTGGATGAGTGGAGGATGGGGGGGGAAGAAGGGGAAGGGAGGGCGGGGAGGGAAGGGAGGGAAGGGAGGGCGGGGAAGAAGGGGAAGGGCAGGGAAGAAGGGGAAGGGAGGGGAGTAGACCGGATGCGATCTCGGGAGTACACTGGATGTGATCTTGGAGATGATCGATGGGGGTTGTTCGACTCGGGGGAGGGAGGCTGGGGGAGGGGTAGAGGAAGGGGTTGGGAAGGAGGAGGGAAGGAGGCGGGAAAGGAAAGGAGGCGGGAGAGTGAGGCACTGTGGGCGGGGATGGGGCGGGGGCGGCAAGGCTGCTCAGGGCAAGGGATGCGTTGGATCTTCGAGACTTCGAGCGCTTGCAAAGCGCTGGCCTGCTTGCGCTGGGAGTCGCATCTGTATAAGTTATAACGCACGACCTTGGACTTGGACTTGGACTTGCACTTGCACTTGGGCTCGACGGAGTCAGCGCTCACCAGAAGGCTTTGGATGTTTATGTTTTCTTTTGCCAGTACGATTATGTAAGTGGTGTCCAAGGTTGAGGTTGGGCCAGGAAGAGAGGAAGAGTGGATGAACCTTGTATCAATGTATGCTTAAGAGCGGGGCTAGCGAGCACAAGTGGGGCACGGGCCACGGGCCGAGGAAGCCGCACGGCGCGATGACCGTGACGGCGCTCGCGCGTCGGAGGCTCGTCTAAGTACTTTCTGCTCAGTCAACCCGATATCAACTCGATATCTCGCCCCTCGCCCTCCATCCTATGCGCGCTGGCTTCAGTGGAGAATATACCAAAGGGCAGGAGGGAGGGTGTGGGCGTGGGAGGTTGGAGTGCGTGGAGGAGGTGGAGTGCAGGCAAAGGAGGAAGGAAGGAAGGGAGGGAGGAAGGAAGGAAGGGTGGGTGGGTGGGACTGCACCGAAGACCCCATGCAAACTGAGCAAGACCAAGGAAGTGCCGTCCCCCTTCTTCTCGCGCGCGTCAATGTCAAAGGAGATGGAGATGCGCGCGTTACAGTCACCTTCGTCCTGGAGGCTCGAGCTCTTGGTCTCCTCGGGGTTAGGCGCATGGACTCCAACTAGAATCTGGAGCGCCAGCCGCCGCCGCTCTCTCTCCCCTCTCGTCTCTCGTCTCTCGTCTCTCCCGAATGACGAATCCCGGATGCCGAACCCCCCTCAACCTGTTACCCCACCACCAGTGCTCCACTCCAGAGTCCACCCTCCGCTCCACCCTCCAGTCCAAGTCGCGACTCCCAGTCCCAGTCCCAGTCCCGCCCCGTCTGCTGATACCTCCGTCCTGGTCCCCTCCGTCCCACCCCGTCCCAGTCCCACCCAGTCCCAACCCTCCGTCCTGACACCTCCGCCTGTGGACACCTCCGTCCTGGTCCCCTCCTTCCATCCTGACCCACCCCGTCTGTGGATACCCTCCGTCCCGACTCCCACCCCGTCCTGACACCTCCACCTGTGGATACCTCCGTCCCAGTCCCCTCCTTCCATCCCACCCCCTCCATCCTGATCCCCTCCGTCTGCTGATACCCTCCTTCCATCCTGGACCCCTCCCTCCTTCCTTCCTTCCTGGAGTCCTGTAGATGGAACTTATAGCCTGCTCGCACGCGTCGTTGGCACTGGGCAGCCATTATCCGGAGTCCCCTCGAGAGGGGGGAAGTCGCTTGCGTGCTGTTTGTTTGTTTATGCGCTGCGCTGGGCGGGGGGAGGAAGGCCGAGAGGGAGGGAGAGGGCGAGGGAGGGGAGGGAGTGGAGTGGGAGGGATGGGGAGGAGGGATGGGGAGGAGGGAACGTTAACGGCGAATGGGTTAGGCGAATGGGATTCAAATATTCAGGTGCGAAGACTGGAAGACGCGAAGACGTGAAGACGCGAAGATGCGAGGCGCGAAGACGTGAAGACGCGAAGACGCGAAGACGTGAAGACGCGAAGACGTGAAGACGCGAAGACGCGAAGACGGTGTGGATATGTAGGTATGCGGATACTGTATGACGACGCCCACGACGACGACACCGACCACCACCACGACTACCGCTACCACAACGCCAACGCCTACGCCAACCGCGAACGCCAACGCCTACGTCAACGCCAACACCTACGCCTACGCCAACGCCGCCACCACCGCCGCCACCACCACCACGACGAACGCCAACGCCAACGCCAACGCTGCTGCGCCCTCCAGCGTAATCGACGACTTCTCTGCTGCTCCTTAAATCGTCTAATCGCAGCAGGTAAAGCCCCTGTGTTATCTAAACGCGAAGCGGCCCGTGTTATCTAAATTTTAACGTGCAGCCGCCCGTCGCCGCCGCCGACGAATGCGCCGCAGCCTTCGGTGGGGCGCGTTAGATTTCTGTAGGCTTCGAAGCTCGCTCTCGCTCTCGTTCGCTGTGCGTGGCGCTTGCGCTTGTGGTTGTGGCTATGGCTATGGCTGCGGCTTGGCTGCGGCTGCCTCGATATCCACATCAACCTTGAAGCTTGAAGAGTCGACATCTACATCAAAGACGACAACATGCACACCCCCCTCCCCCTCCCACCGTACCCTCATCGACCTTGATCGCACCTTGATCGCACCCTCATCGACTGCGATCGCAGATTCTACATGAGCGCTAAAGCTAAAGCACGAACCGCCTCGATATTTCCCTCGATATCAATGCCTCCAATTGCGTGCCACCGCGTCAACGAATCCGACGATCGATACCCCCGCCTAATACTAGGACTTGCACGACCCTCCTCGACAAGCATCAACTACATCAAGCCAAAGCAGGACCACCAACACCCGACGCAAAGCCACTTCAAGCTTTCAAGATCCCCGGATTCTCTGCTGTGCAACAGAATCCCGATGGACGTATTCGCCGACGATCGACGTCGTCCATCGACGCCTTCGCAGATGGATTCAGGAATGACCACCTACCCTGCCCGAGGGATCAGTGGCGGCGTGGGCCTGCCTGTTCGCGATCGGTCTTCGCGAATCGGATCGTTCTTGGCTGAGTGTTTGGGCGTTCTTTGTCGGTTTCTCGTTTTTCTGACCTTTGAGGTGTTTGGGCCGGTTTCGTCGGCCTCGACGCTAAGGGTCCAGGGAGGCGGTGGTTGGCTTCGCTGATACTGCATAATAATTGAAAGTGTATGCTAGTACAAACGCGAATATCAAGTGTTTGGGAGAACCAACATGCAAGTAGAAGCAGGGGGAAAAAAAATAGAATGAGAAAAGCAGATAATCTAATCTAATCGGTACAAGCATATCCTAGCGAGAAAACATCCTATCGACAAAGAAAGATAACGAAGACCGTCAAATACAAAGCATATGAAAGGCAAAGAACGGAACGGTGTTTTGATACAGCGTTGAAAAAAAAAAGAATCATCCGGTAGACGCGTCATAGCTTACTGGTCCCAGTACCTACAGAAAACGTGGATGGCAGGCGCTGGATTGGCTGGAGCTTGCGCTTTAAATCGCGCAGAATGGTCGTTTTAGGATGCCACTCCCTAAACGCATCGCGCAGTCCCGCAATCTCCTTCCCGAAGAAGTAAGCAACGCGTTCGTCCGCTATGACATCGCGCAAAGACCACGGGATCTATTTTAGTTTGAGAGCATCAGTATATAATTAAGAAAAAAACAGGCAGCAAAGAGAAGAGACTGATTCAATAGAACTTACTTCGTAGTCATTCTGCTCCAGCGCCGCATTGAAGGGCTCCATCTCCAACTTCGCGTCGTCCACAACACCATCATTCGCCAAGAAGAGGTACTGCACCGCAAGTCTACAGCACATATACCATAATCGTCAGCTCGCCGAAACGGTACGCCAGAACGAAGAAATACTTGCGAATATGTGGCAACTTCTTCGTACGCCGTCGAGTGCCCAACCCCATTCAGCGAGCCCGCTGTCGCCTCTGAGAGGTGGGCAATGAGGCCCGAATCTGACATCCCGGCATTGAGAATGCGGAGCAGGAGTACTAAAAGATTCGACAGGAAGTCGGAGGAGCTGTGGTTTATGTGTTAATAATGATAAATAGTTCAGGCGTCAAGACTTACTGATATGCGTCGCCGTCAATATACAAGGCGCGTAGGATGAGGGGATGCGATACGGCGGTGAAAAGCCCCGAGTAAATGGGCACCACTTGGTCATTGAGCGAGGCCACGTATAAGATTTTGATCTAAATAACATAATTCGAAAGGAAATGTCCGGGAACATATCCAAGGGGCAATTTCAAAGAATAGACCAACGTACAAACAACGGGGGATTCGGACAGGATAACGAAAAAGATACGCCAGAAATAATGAGTAAATGCGCAAAGTGAACAACACAGACAGCACGTACCCCATGGTCCAGCACTGTATTCAGCGCCGCCACAAACGCCTTGGAGACAGCACTCTCGGTGTTCTACGGCGAGAAGTATTCGCGCGACGTTAATGATAGCGTTGGTGTGCATGATGACGAGCATAACGAGGTACATCGAGTGACAAGGATAGGAGAAACCCGAGAGTAGAAAGCAACGGACAACGAAATGAGCTAACCAGAAGGAGCACAACAAAACGACGAAGACACACACCTGGAACTCAAACAACTCGCGAGCTGCCGTCGACTCGAAATACTAAAGATCCGAAAAAAGCGCACTCAGCCACCAAAGCAACTACAGCACAAATTCCAGAAATGCACCTGGAGATAAGGCCCAACGAGCGTACTACTGCTCAAGTACCGCAACGGGCCAAGATGTATACCACAGAGCGCCAGAACGCACACCCTTTGTACCTTACGTGTAGCACCGGCGTCTAAGCCGGCCTCCGTACCCATCTCGAGTGAAAGGGCGGCCATACCCCCACCTGCGTCCATCCCTGAGGCTGACGCGGCGGCAGTAGCTGCTGCTGCTGCGTTTTCCGGCGAAGACGTGGAGGTGGAGGTATCTGGACGGAGGCGGATCGAGCGGTCACAATGTGCCCATCTCGAACTAGTCTTTCCAGCAAGTGAGTCGATACCACGGAACCCTGTGAGTGGGTAGCACGAGCACCGCGTCCGCCTCGTGCAAGTCCGTCATCCACTCTTCATTGCTTGGAGGTTTGCGTAAAGCCTATATGGAGCGCACCAAAATTAGATAGAGCAAAGACGGAACCGAAAAACAGAGATTCGACGCACTTATCCACTCTCCGCGCGATAGTCCCATCACCCTCCAGTGGCATCTTGGTGATTTTGTCGAAGTGAACATCGTGCGAGATCTCGAAAGCGAGAAGAGCTTGCTCCATCATGTTAGCGAATTTCGTGCTGGTCCCTGTGGGTTCGCCGAGGACGGAGCGGATCATGGCACCTGCAGAAGTATGGTCAGACGAGGATTCAAGGATTGTATGGTACAAAGACAAGGAGAAGGGTAGACGAAGTGAAAAGAGAATCAATAGGTGCACTAGGGTGCGCAAGAACAAAAGAAGAGCTTCAAGAACCAGGAGAAACAACAGTAGCGCTGGAAGATAGAAGGAGAAGCTCACCTGGGAACCAGCCATGCACACCGATAACTACAACTCGCCGACAGCCGCGCAAAACATCCTGCACGTCCTTCCCTATCTCCTGTGCCGTCTCCGTTTCCCTCGCCTTCACATCCACCCCACTCACACCACGTTGAACGCCATCAACGACATTCCAAGCCTTGGGAAGCTCCCTTCCCCACAGCGCAAAGCGCCTCTGACGATCTTGTTCAAAGAACAAAAGCCTTTCCTTCTCCCTCTCCTCTGCGTCACTCGAATTTGAGTTCGAAGACCCGGAACTAAAAGTCCTCTGCACCACAGCTGCGGCGCGTCTGGGACGTTCCTTCGCCTTGCCCTTTCTCGCGCTGGACGCCAATGTAGAGCTAGACATGGGGATCGAGGAGGAGCCAGCCGGAGCAGCAGACACCCCGAATCCATCCTTAGCGAACAGCACATTGTTCATGAATTTGAGTGTCTTGCCAAGTACCCCACCATCAACGTGTTTGTTTGCCGTAGCGGATTCAGATGGGCGCCGAGAGGACTTTTGTGGAGGCGGGGGCACGGAACGAGGCGCGACTCCGAAAGTGTCTGCCCATGTCGGGAGGACAAGGTTCGGCGGTGCAGGTTTCTTCGCGGGTAAAGGCGAAGCTGGACGGGAGATGGTGCTTCCTGTCGTAGTCGTGGTCGCGGTAGTGGTTATGGTAGCAACTGTCATAGTCGACGTAGTCGATGTAGTCGTGGTGGCGCCATTCGTAGACGTTGCCGCGTTAGTCATAGCACTCGTCGTGCTGAGGCCGGCATTGGCGGCGGCGGTTGCCAACGAACCTGCGGACGCCGTCCGCGTCCTATCCATCGCAGGAGATCGACCTCGTACAGGGGTATTAGTAGCTGATGACGCCCTGCTGCTGCCCCCGCTCCCACCTCCATTCAACTTCGACCTTGCACTTTCCTTGACTTCAGCAGAAATCTTGATCGGGGGCGCCTTGGCGTTGGACACTGATGAGACGCGTGGTCTTGGATCTGGCGAACTTGTCCGAGAGGGAGCAGAGACAGACGAAGGTGAAGCAGGAGGACCCTCACGCGTCCCAGGACGAAGGACGTTCTCGCCTCGACAGCCTTCGTATCGCCTCCTCGTCCTCTCTCTGCATCCCCAGCTTCCGCACCACCGATCTCCACCTGCTGCCCGCGTCTTGTCCATCCTCGTCGAAATCGACCTCCATGACTTCCATCCCATTCTCGTCTCGCTTCACATCTTCGACCGCTCGTCGTATGCCTACACCGTAGCCAAGAGTGCGTCCCACAAGCGCAGGAGAGCTGAAAAACGACATCCAGCTTGACTTGTGTGTCGAAATACTTGCAACGAGCGGGTTGATAGGTTCGGGTTCTTGGGCAGGCATTGACTCTGACAGTTTCTGAATCCGAATTGGCGACGAAATGTTCCTCGACGTGAATGACTTCCTCTACAATAGGAGGTGAAGACAGATGCGCATCGGCAGCGGCGGTGGTGGATGCATCTTCACTTCGAGGTTGACTGATGATGGAGGTGCTCGAGTAGTACCAGGACCACGGCGATAGCCACGCTGCCTCACTCGCCGCCTTCTGCTCCTCGATCCTCTTTCTCTCCGTCTCCTCAGCCTCTCCTTCTCTCGTCGCTTCCTCTCTTCCTCTATCTCCTCTTCCTCTTTCCGTCTGCGCTCCGCCTCTTCTTCCGCCGCCGCCTTCGCCTCAGCTTCTCTCGCTTCAGCCTCCTGCGCCAGTCTCACGGCCTCCTCTTCCTGGGCCGCAACAGCTGCCGCCGAGTCTCCTTTCAGCGTTGACGCAATCGCGCTTGTACCAGGCAGTAGGCCCCAGCCGACGTAGTCCCACCAGGACACCGTAGCCGTAGCTGCGGATGAAGTAGAAGTGTCAGTCGCGATGGTGGAAGCAGTAGGTGCTGACGTCAGTTCGAGCGTGCTGTTGACTTCGGAGGTGGGAGATTGCGCTTGTGTTTGCGTTTGTGGGCGTGAGTGTGACAGTGCCGGCTCGTCTGAAGGTGAGTCGGTTTGGGCATTCTCAATATGCGTTTGGGCCTCGGCTACTTGGCTAGGCGGGGGTGGTGTTACGTCGGGGTTGTTGTTGGCTCAGCGGTTGTCAGAGGTGACGACGTTGACGCAGAAAATGGGTTCGTGCTGGTGTTCGCCGAATCTACAGATCGTCAAAAGAAAAAATCGTGAGATCAAGCATTATGAATCGACGCAGCCAAAAAAAAAAGGGAAAATGAAATATAAAATTAAAGTCAACGAAAGAAGGCGCAAACAGAACTCAAAGAAAGGCAAAAAAATCAGAACAGAATGCGAAAGGTCAAATAGCACTCTCTCAAGTCAGCATCGAATCTGATGTCGTAGAAAGCATCCTCGATTTACGACGCTATCATCGGTCCTTCTCCTTCCAATCTCAGCTCCCCCATTCGCTCAAATCCATCCAACCTCAAGCGCCAAGGTTCTTTGAGCCTTCTGTCCTCTTGGCGCTCGCACTGATTAAATCGCGTCAAAGGCGAGAAAAGCAGGCGGAGTTGGAACGCTCTTGCGCGAGCCGCACGCAAGACCACAATACAGCCGGCGAGAAACGACACATGGATTCGGTGCATGATGGGAAGGCAATGTCAAAGAAAGGCAAGGTCCAATAAACCAGAAGTGGGGACACAGCACATGAACGCAGAAAGCACGCGCGCATTGATTCAGAACACAGAACGTCCGCGAGGGTTCGGCGAAAGCATAGATAGAACGCGAGACATAGAAAGAAGGCGCAAGATAGAAAAGAAAAGGAAGAACCCCAGAGCGAATAATACAAATCGCATACGATCAAACATGAATCGAATGGAAGAGCGTGCGAAGGGGAACATAGCAGAAAACAAACGCTGTCGGGAGAACTCGTCGCATGAGCATTATTCCCTTGCGCACCCGATCCCCAGTGTTATTCGCACACAAGACGATCGCCGGCGTCGCGAAAACAGGAAAGGAGGTCAGTACAGGATTGACCAAAACGACAGAGGCCTTGTCCCCGCCAACCCTGCATCCAAAGAGCGAACAGCAAAAAAATGAAAAGGCCGAAGAAATACAAGGAAAAATCCCAAAAGGGCGCATCACGCGTGCCTCCGGCGTCCAAAAACCCAAAAACGCAAATTAAAAAGAATGGGAGGGGGCACGCGCGCGCCTCCGGCAAGGCAATCAAACCCTTCCACGTAGAAAACCCTTCCAAACAGATAAACGAAAATGCCAAAAGAACACCGAAATTTAAAAGGCCACAATCGGTGGGGTATCGTATCGAGATCCAGAATGCAAATGAAATGAGAATCCCACCCCGGAATCGAGTGCAGCATGCGCCCGCGTCTATTCCAACAGAAGGCGCGAAAGAAGTGCAACCCCCAAAATCATAGAACACCAACCGAACAATCCAACCCCGCCTATCCGAAAAACCCATAGACCGGTGAATAGCCAAACTGCGAAACCGGGAATCACAACGCACCCATAATGAATTGATAGATACCCACAATACGAAAAGGAAAAATCACAGCACAAACCGCCAGTCCGACGGCAGACCGCCAGCGCATGTTTTCGACCGCCGGTGAAAGTACGCTTAAAGCGCGGAGGGCGACGGGTGCAGAACGCCAGACGCTGAACATCATCTGTTCATGTGCACTCTGTATCGTCTTTAATGAATCTCATCCCCGACGCCGATGGATAAGCCCAACTGGTAAGAGATCGCTAACGATGGATATTCGGATGCGGACGCCGTATAGATATCCATCAGAACCAACAGGCAGGCGCAACAAAAAAAAAGTGAAGTGTGGGCCCGCAATGGTTCGCGTGGTTCAAGAAAAGGCCGGTGTGAACCAGCGAGAGCCTGACGTGAACCGAGAGCGAAAGAGAAAGAGCAAATGCGAACTTTCAGAGGCAGTAGAGGGCACGAGAAAGGAAGAACATCAAAAAAAGCGAAAGCGAAAAAACGCAAAACAACGAAACGCGCAACAAAAAAAAAAGCATCGAAAACGAAGTAAAGCCACAAAGACGAAACAACAAAGTCATAAAATCACTCACCTCCCACAACCGTACTCGCCCGTTCACTCTCGTTGGTTCCCGAAGAGGGTGTCCGCACCTCGCGCGTCCCGGACGAATCTACAACAACAAACGACGAAACGAGATCAGTGCCTCGTCATACGAGTCGTACGAATAGAGCAGGGATGTAGAAAGAAAGAAAGAGGGGGGAAAAGGCGAGTTCGGAAATGATTGAGTGGAGGAACTTGAAGAACAAAAGTAAACAAAAGTCGAAAGTAAAGATGAAAACGCATGTCGAATCTCACTAGAAAGGCACCAGTCAAAAGAGAAAAACTTGAAGGATCAGAACCGACGCGCTCGCCTCGCGCCCAAACACGCTGGGTATTACAAGAACGCAAACCAACGCGCACGTAGATCGATTCTCCGGCCAGTAAGGACCTGAGGTCTCGCCCGGGACCCCATCGAAATTGTTCACGAAGAAGTTAGAACACAAGAGACGAACAAAAATGCGCTGGCGGCAACACCGCACGTCCAACTAAAAGCGAAACAAGAATAGCCAAGGCATCAAACCAAATCAACAAGAAGGTAAGCAAGAATGCAACGAAAAGCAACATCGACAAAAAAAAGCAGCAGCAACCCAAACGCCCGAAAAGAAGAAGAAGAAGAAGAAAAAAAAAGCCAATGCATTGGGAAAGAAGAGCCCTCATCCCCTCCAACCCACACCCCAGTGTCACCACTTTATCCATAGCACCAGCAAGAAACAAAGAAGCAAACAGACGTTCACCTGCACAAGACGCTCAAAGAGAATGTAAAGACGACGCCAACCAGACTTGCGTGCCACGACCCCCCGGCCTGCCTACTGGAGCCCAATCAACGCAGCACGAAGCACAAAGAAAGTCGAAATCAAAAGACCGACGTTGGATTAGCAAGTCGGCGAATACATTGCGTGACACGCTCGAATGTGCAGGGTAGGAAAACAGAAAGAGTAAGAAGAAGAAAAAAGAAACGCGCAAGTGCCCATAACGTAAGAATGCTACTTGAAGGCGAAAGGCGAAAGGCGAAAGGAAAAGGTGGAACAAAATACAAATCAAAAACCAATAGAACGAACGCCCCAAACGCCGAGCCTCAGAAAATAAAAGACCAGTCGCGAAAATACATCGACCAGCCACAAAAATACAACCCCCAAAACACACCAAAAAACCGTACAAAGAAAAAAGAACGAAAAAAGACCAAGAAACAAGAACGACAAAAGAGAAAGGCAAGAATAAAGGAAAAGGGAACACACACCTCTCGCACCCCCAGCCAACTTTGCGCGTCCGAGCAAGGGCAGTCCAAGCGAGAACTTGCGGCTCACACCTCCACCACTGCCTCCTCTACCTCCTCCTGCTGCGCTGCTTCCCTGTGCGGTTGAGGTTGCTTGTGCGGTTGAGGTTAAAGTTGCGGTAGCGGTTGCGCTTCCGCCGTCCGAGCTTCCAGTTTCGCCGGGCCCAGTTCCGCCTCCTCCTCCTCCTCCTCCTGCGTTTACGGGTGCAGTTGCACCCCCTACGCTCTCCTTCGCCAGCGGACTCTCCTTCACAGATCCACCTTCCAAGCCCTCCTCCGCCCGATCCGTCATCCGCTTAACCCTCTCCCTCTCCTTCGCCTCCTTCGTCTAGCAACCTCACTAGCGCTATACACCGGCGGCTCCTCGCCCTCCTCCCCTACTTCGCTTTCAATGTCATCACAGCCGGGGCAGAGGCAGCTTCATAGCGAGGGCATCCACACGGGTTCTCCCCGACAGCCAACTGCAGTTTCCAACGGGTACGTCGGCGGAGGCGTCTTGGGCAGGAGGGCAGCTCGGGCGGTGGGGTGGGCGGGCGCGGGAATCGGATCCTTCGTGGGCTCTGTTAGAGGTTCCGGCGAGGAGGATGATGATGATGGCGTCATCGAGTTAGGCAGCGCTAGCTGTTGGACTTGGACTGCGAGCAACGAGCCGGCGGGGGCGGGGGCTGCAGCGGCGAATACGGGCGTAGGAGAGACCCGGGTGGGTGTGGGGATACCACGCCCCCGCGGGTTTCGACGTCAAGGTCGACGAAGACGCGGGCAAATGGGATGAGGAGGAGGCAGGGAAGGCCGCCTTAACAGGCGACGAAGGCGCCGAGCTGCGCGGGGTGCGCGCGGGGAGGAGAACCAGGATCTCTTCTTCGGCGGGGCTTGGGCCGGGCTGGCTCAGGTACGAGGACTCGAGGTGGTTCGGCAGATAGAGGTGGGGCTTGGGATGCAGAGGTAGACGCGGTCGCAGTAGGCGGTGTCGGTCCTGAATTCATATTCGTCGCAGTGCAGTCGTTATCGCAGTCGATGAAGTAGGCGCCGTCGTCGTTGATGTTGACGCTGTCGGTATTGATGTCGTTGTCGATGAAGTGGATGTCGTACTCGATGTCGTTGGCAGTGAGGCACAGACATCTCCGGAGAGATAGGCAGTGCAGATCCCAAAAGCAACGTCCTCCCCTCAAAGGACGCACCCTGCTCAACCGCAGGCGTCGCGGCTGCACGTTCAACACGGGCGGCTCTGCGTGTTCCTCCATCGCCTTGCTTCTCTCGTCGTTTGTCGGCTCCTCGGTCGTCGCTTGCATCGCCAAATTCGAAGTCGTATCCACAGTGCTAGTGAAGGAGCTCCCACGTACACTCGTACTCGAGTCCGCAGCACCAGCAGCGTCCACTTTGGAGGTCGCAGGCATCACACCCAACCCACCTCCGCAGCAGGTATCGCATCCGAAGTAGTCATATTCGGCATTGGACCGGCGCATGCACATGCGCCCTTTCCTTTCCCTTCGCCCCGGCCCCACTCCCGCGCGCAAACGACGCCAACCACCCCATCGAACCCTTCCTCCCCACCCCCTTGACCGAGAAGGCTGGATGATCGTAGCGGTTGCCGTCGCTGCTGTCCACCCCAAGGCCAAAGTTCGGTGTTTCGTCGTCGTCGAGGCGGAGGGAGGGGAAGTGGGGGAAAAGGCGGACGAGGTGGCGGATGGGTGTCGAGTAAGGCGATCGAGGACGGCGCGAGGGGTCGGGAGGGTGTGGACCGTGCGCGTGCGGGGAGATGGATGAGAGCGCGAGAGGCTCGAATGCGAAGGCGACCGTGCGTCTCTGCCTGGCGTAGCTTGAGGAGTGTGGGCGCGAGTTCGTCCACTACTTCCTCCTCCTCCTCCTCCTCCTCCTCCTCCCTCGCTTCCTCCCGCACTATCGCTTCCCCAGCATTCACAACAGCCACACTCGGCGGCAGCACCCCGCCTCCTCCAGCTGCGTGCGCCACCCCGGCGTCCCACCCGCACCTCCACCATACGTACTCCGTACCACTCCGCGTCGAACGATGCGAAGACCGCCTACTCCTCGGCGCATGTCCATCTTCTCCTTCCCGAGGCTTGATACTCGGCGGTCCCGGAGACGCAGACCGTCGTAAAGGAGACGTATCCCGTCGCATAGGAAACTCTCGACTCTCGCCAGCGCTCATCACCTCAATAGGTCAGTCGGGCGGGTCGACGAGCAGATGAAAAAACGTGTAGATGAGGGTTGATATCAAGTTTCAACGCTCCAGCCTCGGGGCGCCGCCCAACCACGTGACGCGCCGTCATTGTGCTGCGTCACCGTGCGGCGTAGACGGCCCGGCGGGCGCTTGGGGGGCGTTTGAGTCGGAAGGTGTGTCATGAGCGCTAAGCTTAGAGCTGCCCTTTATCAGTCTGCGAGTTATGGCGGTATTTATTCAAGTAGTGCCATTGTTGAAATTGATACGGATGGCTATAGATTGAGCGTTTATTTACACGATCGGTTGGGACACTATTGAATCTGCCTGCGGGAAGTTCCTCACGTCATGTAACAGTATGGACGGCGATCTTTGTGTTTTGTAGACTCTACTTCGGGATGGAAGCTTCGAAGTAACTCGGCTCAGAACCGATGCTAGGGCTCTAGGAAATGCAGCCCGTATTCAGTTAGTTCATGCATATTTTTCGTCTCGTCTACAGCTAACAGTGTTCTTACTGACAGCCACCGTCTGGCCGCAGTGCAACAAAAAAAAGCTACTGGAATGCGAATAAGGGGTGACTCCCAATAGAAGTTCCATGATGATCGCAATGTGGTTGGCCGAGAAAGACGAAGGGGATTTTCGACGGCTTCAAGTTGCCACTTTCTTGAGTGAAGAAATAATATTGGCCAGTGATTTGAAGAGGCAATAAACGTGGGCCCCTTGAGAACAATGTTACGCTGGTAATTTTTATATCCTCTGAGACTCAGAAACACAACCATCCGAGGACGCGAATTATTTATTCAGGGAGCACTATCCCATATAAGAAGTAATATGCACGCACGCAAGAACAACAATCGATGAAAGATCTAGAAAATCATAATCGATATCAAGATAAAGGATGATCTACTCGCCGACAACCCTAATGTCGTTCTCCATGACCAAACCGTAAACCGTCCTCATCAGACTCAGACCCAACAGCCAACCCAACTTCATGCATCAACGCTCACTGTTCGCCTATCGTCCACATCCATATAATTCATATTCATCGTCGACGTCCGGCTCAGGCCCTCCGTCTCGAGCGTAATCTTCTCCCTTCGAGGAACCAGGGTCGTATTCTTAGACTAAGACGAAGAAGAGGAGGCATGCGACGTCCGCGAGGAGGATGACGAGGATGGAGGGCGCAGCTTGAGCTTGAGTACAGCCCCGTTTTGTGTTTGTCCGCGTGCGGCGGTGCTCTTCTGGTCTGCGAAGGAAGGCGTAGAATAAAAAGCAGTTGGGGAATGTGCGGCGCCCTGTTAATATTCGAAGCTCAGCTCGAGGAAGATTTCGAATTTGATGACGCACTCGTATCATCCAAGCTGTCAGATACTGGGACTTGGATTGACGTCGGGGGTGAGGGTCACTGGGAAGGCACTGCGTGTCAGTAAGTACTCGAAATTTTTAGAATTCAATCAAACGTTACGATCGTCGATGAGCTTGAATGGCAATACTAGTCAAATTGACAACTAAAATGGAGCAGTAGATAAAGTACATACTTTTTGGTATACAGTTATCAGGAAATAACAAATAACATAACCTCCGGACCCCTCGCCCTTCATTCGGCATAAACGATCCCGGGGAGGTCGAGCAGGGGTCCGAACACCCCTCGCCCATCCTCAATTTCGTCGATGCACAAACGCCACAATGTGCTCTTGCCGAGCGGGAATCGGTAGTGGTATTCGCCCGCGACGGGTGGCTTGACGATGGTGATATCCTTGCGGACGTGACACAGATTGTGGACCTCGAGGATCTTCAGAACAAGCGTGGCCCGAGAGAAGCGTGTTCAGGAGTTTGGAGAGCTCGAAGCGCACTGTGAGGGTTCCAGTGAAGGGCGCAATGGGCACTGATTATCAGGATGCGTGTATGTAGTTGGAAAGTCAATGAGTCGACGCAAAATATGGTTGGGGGGAGGATGCAGGGAAAGACGTACATCTGGACGGGTCGCCCTTGTGCCTGCCTAGATGCACAGTGCTGAATGTGTAACGCAGCTTGTGCTCCCTAATGCTCTGCTCGGATACAGTCTTAAGGTTGCGGCTGGTGCGGTCAAGCTCGATGTAGAACGGGTCGGAGAGCGCGCAGAGAAGATGTCGCCAGGCCACCTTGCCCGTGTCCGCGAGGTGCAAGCGCATGTTGTTGATGGTCTCTGGGGAGACGAAGCCATCCTTCACGATGGCGTCCACGAATGGAGTGAGACGCGGATTGCGCACGGTTGACCAGGTCAATGCCCCACGGCCGGTTGTTGATGAGCAAATCGCGCCCAGTGTCGAAGGAGGATGCGTCATCGCAGATGCGCAGACGCAGCTGCCCGGAGAGCTCGTTGCCTCCAGGCTGATAGTAGAGGAAACCTTTGCTGCCCGCGGGAAGCGGCTGTTGCTGGAGTAGCGCAGTGGGATACGCAGCACGCTGCGCGTGGTGCGGTTGGAGAAGTCGAGTGGGATTTGGCGGTGGGCGACCAGGACTCTGGCCGGAAGGTCAGTGGCCCTTCCGCTGTCTTCTTCGCATATGTGCAACAAGCAAAGAGGAGAGAAGGTTTCTTGTGATGGAGGTAGCGCGCAAGGAGCATGGTGGGAGGAAGGACGAAAGCGGTGTATTCTTCTCACGGGGTATTTTAGAGGTGAGTTCGTTTTCGTGTTCTCTTCGTTAATGTGTGCAACGTCCACTTCCAAAAAAAACAGCTCAGACATTTCTAGTAAATACAACAAATAGGGAAAACCCAGGGAAAATGTGTCGGATTGATATAATTTGAGCGATATGACTACGTGGACATTTGTTGGTGGGGTGCGCGATTCAGAGCGTATCAGGTTGGTATCAGGAAATTCAAGCAAGGAATGGAATTGGATAAAACTATTTGGAAACCCCCCTTTTCAGTAGAACCCTGGGGCTTTCTGAACTGCTTGCACGGAAACCGGGTTGCCGCGACTTGAATGGAGAAACCCAGTGGTGGCGTCGCCGGAGCTGCCGAAATGCCGACTCTCCTTTAACGTTGGGCGTCTGTTCTACCCATTCCGTGTACGCTTGAAATCTCTAAATTTCCTGGGAGAATGTATTGCTTATTGCTAGCATTGTATGTGTTTGTTAGTGATTATAACCTTGTTATTTAATTAAGCACTTTGTTTAGTCGAAATGAGTGACAATGTCGCGCCGGTGCAGCAATGTTAACAGTGAAATCGAGATTTGGAGCTCACAGGATTTGTAGGAAGACATGGCACTGTGACTTAGAGAATTACTTGCGGTCCTCGTATATCGCAAAGTTTATTTATTTATCATTACTAAGTTTAGGTCCTTACTCTGCTGCGACGCTCGGGTTTTGAGAGGGCGGCTAGTAGTGCGGACTAGCACTGTTACAGCCTTCTAAGCGGCACGTCCGCATCCACAAAAAGTTCAATCTAATCACAGAAGTATTATGCACCTTTCCGCGTTTTTTTCTGAGGCTTTCTGTGCCGTCAACGAGACCCTGAACAATGAACATTAATATTGAATACTGAATATTGAAGGTCTAATCTCTAGCGCGCGATGATGCGCGTTGGTAGCCGGCCGGTTAAAAGTTCCCATACCGGCCGATGATAAACACATACAAAGAAACGCTCAACATTCAAGTGAGGAGGGTTTCCTTCTTTTGGCTCGAAACCCTGGGTTTTTATCGGAAAGGGGGGTTTCCAATTAGTTTTATCCAATGGAATTCGTCACAAATGCCCTATGTAGAGGTTGTTCAGCTTCTCGCTCATCCCGAAGAAAGGTTTATAATTCTGTCATGAATTTTGAATAAACAACCAATGCATCCATCTACATAGCGTGCATGAATATGAAAGTTCAAAGCCTTCGTAGATCATTAATCCCGCAATTACTCGACCAGCTCCGGAGTATCTGCGAAGCATAAACCCATCATACCTGCAGATAGGTATCGGTCACCATGATTAGCGTCCGCATTTCAACAATATCTCGAATTACTTTCAAATCCTCATCGCTGAGCTTGATCTTCAACGCGTCGACATTCTCTTTCAGATACTGTTTGTCATAGGTATTAGCGCAGAGATAACATTGAATATAAGAACATTCATCACGGAAATACGATAAATACCTTGATTTGTTTCGTGCCCGGAATTGGGATGATATCGTCTCCTTGAGCAAGAATCCATGACAAGCAAACTTGGGCGGGCGTCGCGTTATACTTCGCTCCAAATTCCTCGAAGCCTTTCACGATTTCATGATATTTGGGAAATTATCCGGTCCTAATGTCGCCGTATGCATCTGAATTATCCCAGTTGGTGCATCCCAACTCAAGAGCGGCGTCAAGCACCTATACAGTAGAATTTTTAAAGTGTCAGAAAGATGTTCAGATCGAGCGCTCTTCGTCTCCGTTGAAATTGGATTTGTACATCGAGGACAGGCCCATAAGTCCAAAGCCCATTGCGCTGACGTTGTCCTGGCTAATCTTTCTCTTGGGAGGGACATGCGGTCTGTGATTAAACGAGACGTAAGAGAGCGGTGGATAGTGGGGGAAAACAAAGGTAGCGAACAGTGATATTATCTGCAGCTCCAGCGAGCTTTACGACGGACGTCCTGTTTTTATTCCATTCCTGTTTCGTGTCCAAAAATGCCACGAACACATATGCTCGGAGTGAAAATTTCCGCTCTATGAGACGGGATGTTAGGATCACAGAACAGATAGCAAAATTTTATGACGCAAGTGCGTGCCGCCACGCAGTGAAGGTCGACGCGGTCGGACGGCAGAGGCTCAGGAAAGATGAACATAGAGCTCGCAGCTCTATCATGATGCCGTGCAAGGCTAGAGAAGTTTGCGGATAACAACTTCTTCGCATACGGGAAGGAGACAGATATTGAGGTGTGCCAGTGCTCGCGATCGCTGTTTATCGATATTATTTACGACCTCTCCACTGAGTCTCCTCTCTTTGCCCTCCTACCACGAATTGTATGAGGCGATATGTAGGAGTTATACCTCATTCATGAGCAGATACAGATACGCTACAGCGTCTTGCTACGAAGATATTCAGCAGCACTCCTATTTTAAGTATTATGTCCTTCGTCAGGCTGCTATGGACCGTTACTGATGCAGCTGGCGAATTCTAACATAATGTATGATGGAGGACTGCATACAAGTGTCGCTAGATTCAATGCAAGAGATATTTGCAATTAGTTATGCATTAAAAAAGCTATCAAACAGCATATACGTCCAATGAAAGATGTTGCTCCCCATCCATCTAATAAATAAGATATTGTGAGCCCAAAATTCAACTAAAAAAGCAAACCGAATCACACGTACATCAACACCAATGATCCCGTCGCCATAAACCATATACCCGGCATACATCTTGTTTCCAAACTCCCTCGTCATCAATACACATGGCAGACGTGTTTCCACGTCATGAGCCAAGAGCGGTAGATCGGCGGTGCTGATCGTACTTGGTGGCAGCAGGGTCAGTGTTGGGGGTTTACAGGGGATTTCTTCACCAGGTGATGGTGGGAGTTGAGGTACGGGTGTACTGGTATATGATAGCAAAGAAGATAGTGGCAGTGGCGAGGCTTCAGCCCCGGAAGCACGAGCAGCAGACACAGCAGCAAGTGAGAAATCGAGGATCTCGACACGGTTGGAGTATTCGAAATTGTCAGTCTCGATATCAATAGTAGGCCCCGGAAAAACAATACGTTGGCCGTGGATGTACCTGCGTAAGCGTGACATATTGAGAAACGAAGTCAGCAAACTATACCGGAAACAGAAATAGAAACAAAGACTTGCCTTGGAAAATAAGGGGCGAAAAATCCCGGGTATATAATCCTTGTATTCTGTGGCCCCATTCCTCCCATGGAATATCCAGCGGTGCGTGCGAATCAGCGCGAGAAGCATACGTCGTAAAAACTCGCTGGTGCACGAAAATATTCAAAGAGTCAGGATGCGGGGGTAGATACCCACACTCTTGATATTATCGTAAACCAGAGTGAGAAGGTGCAGTCGATCGTTCATTGATCAAAAATGGCATCCTAGGAAAAAGATGTGGATTAAGGGCATCAATGTGGCTCGAATACGTAGTTATTTGACCGATTAAGCTTCCGGATACGAGTGGCGGGAGATGAAGCGTTACCAAGTGGATTGGAGCCGCCGGAGTATTTGTCGCGTCGGGGAGCTTGTAGAGTCGAATAAATCCAGAGTGAGCAGGAGAGCAACGAAGAAGAGCGTGGAGTCGAGCAGCCCAAATGCATACTCCAGCGATGCGAGATCTGGATCTGAATCGAAATACAGAGAGGAATCCTGTAAAATATTGTCAGAGGCACTCAAATTTCGAAAAAAAATATCCGACGGACCATAATCATTTCCCCCCCAATCCATCCCATATCAGGACGCGCGACCGCAATGTTTGAGGGTCGCCAGCACACGTGGTGAAGAACAGCGCCAAGATGCGTCCTGAGATGGAGGCAGCGACATCGTGCACGATATAACTGCAAGATCCGGCGGCCGCGACGACGACGACTTCCAAAGGACTGTGGAGAGGCTAACGGGTGAGGGCCGCCAGTGGATAGTGCATGGATATAAATGTCGACAGTGCATGCGCGTGCGTCGATCAATGCTGGAGGACTGCAGATGATGTCAATCATCAATGTCAACGAGCGACGTGGAGGCGATTCCGCTACTCACACTGTGCCATTGCCCAATAACAGTAGCATATCCTGAGACGGGTCCATAGTGATTCCAACGATATCGATCTCATCGATCGCTCTCTCAATTGTCTTTCCTTGGCCAGCGGTACCGGTCGGAAGGCATAAGATTTGAATCTTGTCCCAGCTCATGCTTGCAAAAACACCACAACCAGTTCATACAAATGAACAGATGACATATCCCCCGTATTCAGCCGCATTGGTGAAGAACATTGAGTTGAGAACCGAGCATGGCGGCGGCAGCAAAGCTGATTGATGAGCGCGGTAGTCGGTGGACGTCCCAGCATCTTTGAGCCCATCGAGATGGATTTGAATCGCGTACTGCAGGATAGAGGAAGTCTGTACTGTGTTGTATATAGCTTTACAGCTCTGAAGACGTCAAAAATTAGGCCGATCTCGGGAGAAAGAACGAGACTGTGTATCGACATACCCAGGAACTGCGTCTGAGCGAAGCAGCATCGAGATTCGATAAGATTTGGATGCAAAGTTCTACAGGTAGGCTGAGGAAGTTTATCGCCATTGATATGAAGGAAACTTGGATCAATGGATGGTAGTCTTTAAGTAGAAATACGGACGCCGTCAGCCAACCGTCAGCGCGTCAGCCGCCGGCGAAGTCGAAACTTCTTCTCACGGGGGCGGGCATTGCGCTCAAAATTATAGTTTCCACGCCCCGTAAGTATTGTCGCTGCACACGATGAGAGCTACGTTAGATAGACATAGGAGATCACTACAGGATATATAAAGGTATTCACTGCAAAGATATAGTTTTCTAAATTCTCTGTAGTATGGCTACATCCTAGAGTACAAAGTCCATCGATATCCCATTCAGTCATTCAGAAACAACAACACCGCATGTTGTACACGTATACCTCGTCTTACATTGATTCGTGCCCTTCCCCGAAAAATGATGATACCCATCCCGCGCCGTGCACTCCAGCACCGCCGTGTATTGCGGGCGCCCGTATCCTCTGTAGAGTATGTTGCTCCCGCTCTGGTACTGACGGACCTTGGGTTTCGGTTCGGGCTTTGGTTTCATTTCTAGTTTCGTTGTTTCGCCCTTGGGTAGAGATTCTGGCTTCGCTTTCAATTTCAGGGCGACTTTGGGTATGGTCATAAATTCGGGGCGTTGGGAAGGTGCGGGACGAGAGATATTGACGAGAGAAGCCGGCGTCGCTGATGGTTGGGTGATGGTAGTGGTCGCAGGGAATTGAGCAGGCCTTGTAGACGTCTCGCGTTCGGAGCGTCGAGGACGCGAGCCCCTCGTAAAGAGACCACCCAGAACGGGAGCCCTCGACTCAAACTCCACCTGCGCTCTCTCCGTCACATAACTCAGTGACCCCAGAGAATCGATTGAACGCGCTGGCGAGCTCTCCCTCAACCTCAGCCCCCTCAACATCCCCGACGATCGTTCACTCTTCCCACCCCTCACCTCCTCCAACTCCAGCTCCACCCGCTCCTTCTGCTGCGCCAGCACCCTCGCACGCGCCACCCACCCATCCCTCTCCCTACGCACATCCGCCACCAAATCCAGCGCCACGTCCCTCGCGTGGGAAATCACACCCAGCTGCTCACGCAATGCCGCCTCCGCCTCATTGAATTGCACACAGCGTGTATGTTCTTTGCGCAGTCGCGCGAGGTCAGATTGGGTTTGGGCGAGCGTCTGGCGCAGGATGGCGTTGGCCTTGCATGCTTCGTCAAAGGCTTTCTCAAGGTCGGAGTCGGAAGACGGTGCGGGCGAGCGAGGGAGGCAAAGAAGACTTCGCGGATAGAGTTAGAATCGAACTCTGTAAAGGGCGGAGGTGAATACACAGCAAACGGAAGGGCGATAGGGAGGACGTACTGGCTATTGTTATGCGGCGGCATAAGGGCAGGAGACGTGGCTTCGATGCCTTCCAGTGAGAAGAGATTGATGCAGCTTCGGTGGAAGACATGACCTGCGACAGGACAATGAGTGGGAGGGAGGGCACACAGAGGCGGGAACGACGAACGCACCACAAACAAGACTGAACGCCGAATCCCGGAACTCGTCCCAACAAACGGAACACTCCATAGCTCGAGCTCCGTGAGCTAGTAGCACTCTTGATGTAACTAGTAGTGAGACAGGCAGCGGATACAATCCTCGCTCTCCGTGATCGAGGGCAGGACGGGAGCTCTCACATAGAGGACAGCGTTATCAGCACTCTGCGGGAGGTGAAAAAAAGGGACCAATTATAGGCGTTGTGGGTAAAGAGGTTATAAGGTGCCGTAAACGGGGCCGGGTGAGAATGTGTATTGTCGGTGCGGACGGACTCCTGTTGTGATGAACAAGCGTGAGCTCGATGTGACAAAGTATTTGAGGGTGTTGTACTAGGACAGAGATGAAGCAGACGTGCGGAGCGATACAAGGACAGGGAAGGTCACAATAAAACTTACTGTGAATGTCTCCAAGTTTAGTCGTGTTGACCTGAATCTGTAGACACAGCTCAGTGTCGGAAGGAAGATGACAACTATTTGTTATTTACCTGTAGACACAGCTACAGGATACAGAAAGGTAATGAGTACATGCTATGACATGTAAGATAGAAATGCATACCTCAGTGTCGGAAGGAAGATGACAACTGAGGTAGGAAGGAAGAAAGGATCTCGTAGATATATCGTCTACGAGATCACGTGTAGTATAATGATGTCATGAGATAGGATGGCTGTATGCAGTCCGTCCAACACACCCCCATCATGACGGAATGAAGAAAGAAAAGAAAGAAAGTGGGACAAAATTAAACAAGTAAGTGAAGTAAAAGAGAAAAGAAAAAGTAAAAGAAATTAGGTCTGAGAGTCTGTCATGGGCTGAGAAGGCAGATAGCGAAGGCCAAGTACCTCTCGATGGCGAGCGAAGATGGGAAAAGGCAGAGGTTTGGTAAAAAGATCGGCAGGCATGTCAGCGGTGGGCATCCAGGATGTCGAAAAAGTACCATCCGCGACATGTTGACGAATAAAGTGATGCCGGATATCGATGTGCTTTGAGCGTGATGAGATCGCAGTCGTCTTGGTGAGAGCCAGAGCAGCCTGATTGTCGGAAAGTAGGGGAAAGGGGGTTGGTACTGGCAGTTTATTGAGTTGCAAGAAAGTTCGGATCCAAATTGCTTCTTTGATGGCAAGGGTGAGTGCATAGTACTCCGCCTCCGTCGATGAACCCGCAATAGACTTTTGTTTGGCGGCAGACCAAGAGACAAGAGAGCCTTCGTAGAAGAAGCAATAGCCAGAGATGCTTTTGCGATCCGCGACATCGGAGGCCCAGTCGGAGTCAGAACAGCCAACACACTTCATATAGCCAGAAAGCGTGGCGGGGGCTTGCGCGTCATTTCCACCATAGCACAGAACCAAATCCTTAGTGCCAGCAAGGTATCGTAACACATGTTTTGCAGCCAGAAGCAGCTCCCGTGTTGGTTTGGAGTTATATTGGCTGAGGCTCATGGCGTAATAGATCAGCTCTGGGCGGTCAGCGTATGCCAGATAGATAACCTGGCCCACGAGACGCTGGAAATTGGCAGTGAGATCAGCGTCAGAGATATCAGGCAAAGAGTTAGGCGGGGCAGGTTTCAGTTCAGCGAGGTGACCAGAAAAAGGGACGGAGGCTGGGCGGCAGTCAGTCATGTTCCAACTGTCAAGAAGGTCCTCAATATAGGCTTTGGAGGACAACCACATCTTTCGGGAGGCTCGGTCACGGACAATGTTGATGCTCAGAAAACGGGTACAGGGACCCATATCGACCACATGCAGGCGCTTCGACAACTGGGCGATGAACCAGTGGTACAGGGGAGCAGAGTTGGTAATGACAAGACCATCGTCAACATGCACAGGCACATGCATGAACAGGTTCTTGCCATCAGCCGGCATAGGTATAGAGGGGTCAGGGGGGGAGGTCCATTCACCGTAGAAGACGCCATGGTCGACCTCACACCGAACTAATCCCATCCCGAGAAGCAGCGAGTACAGGAGCATGTAGAATTCAAACGCGGAGCCACGCAAACCATATAGTGCGACGAGGATTAACAAGACCTTCGATGGGTCGCGGTTTGGATAGCCGCGGATAGGTCCACCATACATAGGTTTGCTGTTCTTTGCATGGAGGAAGGCGGTCTTGCAGTCGAACTGAAAGATCTCGAGGTCCTCGGCATTCGCGAAGGCGAGCAAAATGCGGATGCTAACCATCTTCGCAACAGGCGCGTAGGTCTCGTCGTAGTCTTCGGGTCGTTGGCTGAAGCCTTGAGCTACCAGTCGAGCCTTTTCCTTTCCATACGCTCTCTTTCCCTCCGTATCAGTCTTGACAGCAAACTTCCACACGAGGCCAATAGTTGAACGGCCCTCCGGCAAGTCAACCTCCTCGAAAGCGCCCATCTCACCCATTCCAACCATCTCTCTGTCCATTGCATCACGCCATAATGCTGAATCGGGACGGCTGACTGCCTCGTGGTAGGATTCGGGCGCCTTGCTGAGATCGTATTCCTTTCGTCGCGTCCAACGAGAGACAGCAGGCGTCTGAGCAGCGAAGCAGAACTCCGTAATGATATCAGGCTCCAAAGTCGACAGGGTAGTGAACTCCGGCTGATCAGGTAAGTTGCTGTATGCTGACAGGGCGAGGAAGTCAACAATGATGTCCTCCGTCCAGATATCCGCGTAGTCAGAGGCAGCAGCCATTGCAGCCCAGTCGACACGATTTGCCTCTGTCCATCGTGCTCCTATCACATCCATATCGCCAGGCACTGACACAACCCCACAGTCTGCACCATCAACCACATCCACCAAAGGCAACACACAGTCCCCTGCATCTCTATCATCCACATCACCCCCATCCATGGGAACAATGGCACCCCCATCATCCTCCAGCACAACATCTGCCACATTAAATCCCAGCATCGCTGCCATCGCTACAATACGCCGTTTTGCTGATCGCAAAGAATTCTGGCGCGCAAGGGCAAGGTCAGGTAGCGCCTCCATCACTTGGGGGGCCAGGAGTCGCACACGCTGTGAACGTTCATCAGTGATGACAGGTGCAGGTGATCCAGGGGAAGAAGGTGGTTGTGGGATAGGAAGAAGCCGCATGACACCCAGGCGTCCCGGACTCATCTCGTCGAAGATGACATCGCGAGAGAATAAGAACCGCCGAGTAGAGACATCCTGACAGATCCATCCAACGCGGCCCTCCTCATAGCCAAGGAAAATGGCCGTCCGTCGACGTGGACCACCCTTTGTACGTTCCTCCTGCTCAATAGCTGGGTAGCAAAAACAACCAAATACTCGAAGGTGGCTGAGATCGGGCTTCGTCTTGTAGATGACCTCATATGGTGTGAGTCCAGCTTCGAGGATTGCTGATGGAGTGCGGTTCTTGATATACCTATAGGCTAGGTAAGCAAAACCCCAATACCCATCTGTCAAGCCAGAATCCTTCAAGAGAGCTGCACCCCCATCCGCAACCGTCCTCACATCCCGCTCTGCGATTCCCATCTGCTGATGTGCGTTAGGTGCACCCTGCTGCAACTGGATACCCTTCACATTCAAGTAGTCTGCCACGCGCCCCTTCACGAACTCCTTCGCACCATCACATCTCATCACCAACACCTTGCACCCTGTCGTCCGTTCAAGCCACTCAACGAAGTATACCACATGGTCGTAGCTGTCCGTGCGTAATTTCTGCAACCTGGTGGAACCCCAGCCAGAGCGGACGTCGCGAATATTGTGATTGTAGATGTGACCTTGCGGCGTAGGATTCGGATGAGGACCAGATGTGTCCATCACGATAATGTGGCCGACCTCCGCAGGACGATGTCCGAAGTGATTGTAAGGCTGCCGTGGGCTCTTGCCCAGGAGACAGGGCACACAAACATCACCATAGGATATACGACCGTCAAACTTCACGCCAGTCACATAGTCTTTCGTGAGTACAGCTCGAGTTGCATCTTGTCCAATATGAGCGAGCCGACGATGCCAGAGGTGTTGCGTCAAAGGAGCAGGTTTGAATGACTGGCCACCAACTGCAACGAGCGCAGTCGAAGTGGTTGGAAGACTCGAAACATTGGTAGAGGTCGAAGTAACACGACTGGGAACCAGGTAGTCGACCTTCATGAACGAGAGGCGATTATGGACATCGGCGCGGATTCGCAACCCAGGAAAGGTAAGGTGATTATCAGGGAAGCATATTGTGGTAACGGGTGGTTTGTCTCCATCCCTCGCCCCAAAGAGCAATGGCACAGAGCGTTCCTGAAAGTACCCAACAGACCAAAGGTTGATAGGTGCATCAGGGGCGTGAAGACACCCACGAAGACGCAGAATAGCTTCTTGTCCCCGATACCGAACTCGCACATGGACATCGCCAGTTGCATAGGCATGCAGAACACCACAGTTCGCCGTTCCAATATCCAGACTCTGTTCATCATAGGTGACAAAGAGCCCACGGTCACGAATGATATGGTTGGTGCAACCAGAGTCAAGGGCAGTGTTGTAGGTCTGGAAGAGGGAGAGTAGTGCAACTGGGTCTATGGTAGAAAATGCATAGCCAGTAGGTCGTTCTATTGATTGGTGAGGTTCACACACAGGCAAATAAACGTCGCCAGCAAGAAGGCTGGGGAAATCCTCATTGACGAAACTACGAACAAAGGTTACGCCGGCCCAGGGTGCCACTTCATCGACATCGGATGTATCAGGTAACACAACCTCATTTTCGCCCCCATCATCGCCTAGTTCCTCCGGCACATCCGCCAACATTGCGCGCGGTCCTTGACCAGCCATTCCGCCTCCAGCCTTAAAACAACGATCAACCGTGTGGCCTGTCTGGTTGCAATTTGTGCAGTGGTAGGCCTGACGCTCTCGTCGTTGCTCAGTTGGACGCACAGCAGCAGGAGCACTGGATGTGCCAGCGGCAGGCGCTGTATGCGCTGCAGGTCCATTCAACGACCCAGAGCCAGGACGAGGGCGGTCACGGGGGACTTGACGGGTGCGATGTACGGACTGATGCAGGAGCTCGGCATTCTCGACAGCATCAAGGATGTTGAACAGAGCCTGGATGTCGTTATCGTCACCGGATTCCAGAGTGAATGAGGTGATTGTGGTGATTGCATCAAGAGAAGAGGGCAATTGGGCAATGAAAGTGCGTATGAGGAATCGCGATTGGAGAGGCCATCGAGCGCTGATAAGTTGGGCCATGATCTCGCGCCAGCGATTGACGTAGTCGCAGACACGGGCGGGATTACATGGGAGGTTGAGGAGGGACTGGTACAGCGAGCTGGCGTGTGTGAAGTTGTCGTACCCCATGCCGCGCTTCAGTGCACGAAACACCGAGCGTGCAGTTTGAGAGTATACGGGTCCCGGAGGGAGGTAGGTACGCGCCTGAGTGCCGAGTTTGGCTGTTAAGACATGTTGCACGCGATTGTCATCCTCCCACCACTTGGTGTATGCGGTCCTCTCGTCCTGTGGGGAATCGTTGTCAAGGTGTACTGGTGGATAACTTGGTTGAATATCCGAACGCCCAGAGGCCTCGCCAAAGTCGTCGTCGCAGATATGGTCGTAGTAGCCGAGATTGGCGATCGTCTGCTCCACAGCCTGAACCCATGCCCCAAAGTCGCGCCGAGAAGTGAGAAATGGAATGTGTGTAACTGAAGGTAACGCGCGGATAGTAGAAGAATTAAAAGAAGAAGAATTATTGGAATGAGAACGAACAGAAGGAGTTTGAGGTAGTTGTATGCGCGGTAGTTGAGGTGTATAAGGTGGGTGTATGCGCGGTAATTGAGGGGTATTTCGGGGTAACGCAGGTAGGGTAGGTAGAGGTAGATTCATGATAGTAACAGGAGAAGCCAGAGGTGAAATATGATTTAAGAAAGGATTAACACGACGAACAGGAGTAGTTGGTTGAAAAACTGGGGGAACCGCAGCAACCATCGAACGCGCAAGGGAACCTCCACGAGGCGCACCTGACACATTGAGGCGCTGGAGGGCTACATCCAGAGGGGAAGAGGGGGTATGTGGAGAATAAACAGCCGGATTCAAACGTGGAACAGAAGGGGGAAGTGGAATATTGGCAATGGATTGAGTAAGACTAGGTGAATGGGGAGGATGAACTCGTTCTCGGGCGAACTGGGCAGGGTCGGTGGGCAGAGCAGGCGGATAGCGACCAGGACCGGTGTTTCGACGGCTGTGTTGGGAGTTGTCTTCTAGCGTACGCTGAGCTGCGGAGGAGACGAGAGAATCGTAAGGCGTTGGTGATCTGACAGCACGAAAGCGACCACGGGCATCACGTGTCGTTGGCTGGGACGCCATAAATAATACGTGCGTTACGGCCGCAGCGAGCCCGACTGCGACAGCAGGATAAAAGCGATTTGAACAACACCAACAGAGGAGCGTTCTGGGAAAGTTTGAAGCTAGGCGAGATTAAAAAAAATTTGCAAACATCCCGTAGGTGAGCGTCAAGCGGGGCCCATAACCTGTTGACCTGAATCTGTAGACACAGCTCAGTGTCGGAAGGAAGATGACAACTATTTGTTATTTACCTGTAGACACAGCTACAGGATACAGAAAGGTAATGAGTACATGCTATGACATGTAAGATAGAAATGCATACCTCAGTGTCGGAAGGAAGATGACAACTGAGGTAGGAAGGAAGAAAGGATCTCGTAGATATATCGTCTACGAGATCACGTGTAGTATAATGATGTCATGAGATAGGATGGCTGTATGCAGTCCGTCCAACAAGTCGTATGCGAGAGAACAAAAGCAAGACGGCCTTCGTCGGACGGAGGTTCCTAGGTTACACAGTACCTCTACCAGTTCTAGCTCCGTGTAGTTGAGATAGAATAAACTCAAGCATCGAATTCAAAGCAGGTGGCGACAAAGAGCAAGGGCGACGTTTTGGAGCAAAACAAGTTCGGTGAAGAACATTTGCTAATGTATAATGTTCGGCAAAGCTTACCGAATCGGATCATCCCGGTATATGCCATCAACGATACGAGGAACCTCATCCCTCGCAATTCGTCCTCAACGCCAACGTTAATTATTGGTTTCTCAAGTATACTTACCTCTTCCCCCACCCATTTGTACTCTTCCCCGAGAACTGATGATACACATCGTTCGCCGTGCACTCAAAAACAGGCATCACTCTTGGGACGACTTACCCCTTCCACAAGATCTCGGAGCCTGTTTTGTGCTCGCGCCTACGCCTGGACGAATGCGCGGATTTAGATTGGGCTTAAAATTCTGTCATGCATTTTGAATAAACAACTAATGCGTCCATTTACATAGCGTGCATGAATATGAAAGTTCGAAGACTTCGTACATCATTAATTCCCCAATTACTCGACTAGCTCCGGAGTATCTGCAAAGCATAAATTCATCATAGCCGCAGATTGGTATCGGTCACCATGATTAGCGTCTGCATTTTCAACAATATCTCGAATTACTTTCACATCCTCTTCGCTGAGCTTGATCTTCAACGCGTCGACATTTTCTTTCAGATACTGTTTGTCATAGGTATTAGCGCTTGAATATAAGAACATTCATCACGGAAATACGGCAAATACCTTGATTTGTTTCGTGCCCGGAATTGGGATGATATCGTCTCCTTGAGCGAGAAGCCATGACAAGCAAACTTGAGCGGGCGTCGCGTTGTACTTCGCTCCAAATTCTTCGAAGCCTTTCACGATTTTCATGATGTTTGGGAAATTGTCCGGTCCAAATCTAAGTTGAATAAACTTAATGTCAACACTCGAGCTCGAACTTGCAATCCGAGCATGGGTGAACAAGGCAAAACGCACCTTGGCATGATTTTGCGTACATCGTCATTGGGAATATCGTCGAAGGATTTCTAGCAAGCGACAAAAGCATACATATGAGGTGCACAATAGAACATCTCAGATTTTAAAAAGAACCCACGAATCGACCGGCCAACATCCCCCGTCCATTGGGAGAATACGCTACGACGGCGATGCCAAGCTCACGACACGTCTTTAAGACACCGTTTTTCTCATTTTCAATATCGAGGAAGAAGGGAGAGTATTCGACTTGAACCGCTGCGATGGGATGCACGGCGTGCGCACGACGGATAGTAGCGGAGGAGGCTTCAGAGAGGCCTATGTACCGAATCTTTCCCTCCCTATGGGGTCGCGTTTGATTTGGGAAATTAACGAAGTGGGAAAGATGGAGCTGCTTACTTGACAAGCTCTGCTAGCGCACGGACGGTAAGCTATAGGGAACAAAAACATCAGACATTCACCAGGCCGCGCTGTCGAAGAAAAAATCATATTGACCTCGATGGGAACGGTTGGGTCAACACGCTATAGACCAAGGACGTGCGGAGCACTTCAAAAATTGCAATTCAATGCAGAAAATTTGATGACTTACATGGACATAATATAAATCCACCATGTCCACCCCGAGCCTCTTAAGAGAGCGCGTGATGGCCGTCCGTACATATTCAGGCGTCCCACATAACCCAGTGGGCGTGCGTCCGAACTTGGTGGCGAGGAATATTTGATCGCGCTTTCCCGTCCGTTTGAACCTGTTTTCAAGATAAAATATTTTGTTAGGTGATTTTCCGCCAGAATACGAAGGTGTGAAAATCGGAGACGTGCCATTTTCCGATCAGGTCCTCGTTGTCGCCGTAGGCATCTGAAGTATCCCAGTTGGTGCATCCCAACTCAAGAGCGGCGTCGAGCACCTATAGAATTCGTAAAGTGTCAGAAAGATGTTCAGAACGAGTACTAGCTCCCTACCTTGAACCGCTCTTCGTCTCCATTGAAATTGGATTCGTACATCGAGGACAGGCCCATAAGTCCAAAGCCCATCGCGCTGACGTTGTCCTGGCCAATCTTTCTCGTGGGGAGAGACATGCGAGGGGTAAAGAGAATGGTAGATAGTGGAGGGAAAAACAAAGGTAACGAACAGTGATATCTGCAGCTCCAGCGAGCTTTATATACGACGAAGGACGTCCTATTTTTATTCTCCTGTCTCGTGTCCAAAAATGGTGCGAACACATATGCTCGGAGTGAAATTATCCGCTCTATGAGACGGGATGTTAGGATCACAGAACAGATAGCAAAATTTTACGACGCAGATGCATGCCGCCGCGTAGTGAAGGTCGACGCGGTCGGACGGCAGACGAAGTTTCAAAGGAAAGCATGTGAATACAACGTACAAGTTAACGGACGATCGCATTCCAGGGAATGACGCTGGCGGGGCTTTTTCTTCTGCTAATATGAAGTGAATGAGCCTTTCAATTTATCTGCAAGACATAGATTAGTGGTTGATTGTCAAGATGAGTCGTACTGGAACGCTATATGAACAGGGCTAGTGTTGACTCGGAGCGCCATTATATTTTTGGAAGATAAGGAATTGATGAATGCACGGCGCACCTCTCCGAAATGCGCTAGCGCATACCACTCGAAAGCCCTTTTCAACAGAGTGTCGGTCCTCTGTACTCAAAAATTCAGTTTACGACGAGCGCAAGATGAGCGGCAACTACAAGGCGAAGCTTCCGTTGTCACGGACGCACTCGGAGCGAGTCACCAGTGTGACGATATGTCTGCGTGACGAATAGACAAAAAATCGTCTTTTGAGTCTTCATCCCAACGGTAGAATCTCGTCGCCTACGCAGCTCCCCGCTCAGCAAGCTTTCACGCCGAAAAGTTCACTCTTCTGCACCTCCTCTTGACCTCCTCTACCATCGAGTCTACCGCAATGTCGTCTACCACCGAGGTGTCAATCGAAAACATCCCCTACGATGTTCTCAGGGAAATTTTTATCCACTGCATTCCAAAGACTATCACCGTGCAGCCGGATGTTAAGACCGCACCAATGATTTTGTGCCAGGTGTGCTCTTCTTGGCGACGCGTAACACTCACGTCTGCTGTGCTCTGGACGTATCTTTCTTTTTCCATCCCCATAGTGGTGGACGAGCCTGAGTCTAAGGACGAGGATACCGACGAGGATTCCGACGAAGTTGACCTGACTTGGGTTTTCCTTAAGGCTGGTCTTGATTTTATCAAGTGGTGGAAAAACAACCATCGGGCCATTCCTCCGTACCTCAACTTCTCCTTGCGTAACGTGTCCTCCTACGTGCGGCGCCGTAACCTGACTCAAGAGCATCTCGTACCCGCACACTCAGGGTTAGAATTCATCGTCGCGTATCTAACTTCGGCACGATATCTATCCCTAGACGCGTTCTGGTGGTACGAAATCAAAAAGAAGATCAGTGCCGCTGCGGGAGATCAGGTATCATTCCCAGATCTACGTACAATCGTGGACATACGGAGAGGTAGCCCATTGTCACCTGTCGATACCTTTCCCTTCCAATTCCTCGATGACATGCTGCAGCCAAATGGAGAACCCGTTCTGAATTTGCGCTCTCTCTACCTCTTAGAGACCATATTTACATACATATCAACTATCCCGAACCACTGGTCTGCGCTAACGCATCTATGTATATGGAACCCGACCATCTCTGACAGTAACATATGGTTTTCGATCATTTCTGTTGTCCGCAATCTACAATGGGGCTCCTTCAAGTTTAACAAGTTCAATTATACGTCGCGCGTTCAGCCCGATGCACCTCCCATCATCCTCTCTGAACTAACGACACTTATAGCCCTGGTGGACACCCCCCTCAATGTCCTTTTTACGAATGTTCGTCTCCCCGCGCTACGAACACTTACCTTGAGTGGCAAACGAGACGATTGGACTCACGTCATTGCCGACCTCTCCTTGATGTTCAAATCAGCACCGATCGTGTCAGAATTGCATCTGGGTCTTGATTTTCTCCGCAACGCTCTCACCTCGACATCGTTGACACCAATACATTGGAGCGATGCACTACATCTGGTCCATCTCGAACTCGAACGCCCGCGCGCCTTCAACTTGCCCGACTTCATTCAATATTTATTCGCCGTCGACGAGCTCGGGAATACCGCATGTCCTATTCGAAAGATCACCTTGAGTACTACTAGCCAACTCGGAAGGTTTTATGACGCTGTTGAACTTCCTGATCAGGAGTTTATGACGACGCTGAACCTGGAAATCGTAACGGGCGACATATCGGCATTTGAAAGAATGGCAATTGCGTTGATCGAATGGCGTGGATGAGCGTCTGTCGGATATCGAGTGTTACTTATATACAGACTTTCTTCAAGATTCACGATCATGTCTTTCTGAATGTTGCTCAAGTATCCTTTTTTTTACACATATCATGCTCTCTCGATCTCCCCCGGTGCCCATGCAAATGTATCCTATATTTCGCCGTGTCTCTCCTTTTATCAATTTACTTTTTCTTAGACTGCGTTCGTTATACGTCAGCTTATTATAGCTATCTCCAGAAGTGTTGACAGTTTTCGATTTAATTTTTTGTAGCGCTCGAGTGATACTTGGAGTGATGCGCTTTGGACAAATTGGGACGGTAAACTTATGTCGGTGCGTGGAGCGCCCTCCCAAAACCTAAAATCAAGACCTTGCATGCACCTTTTTCACTGATGCTTATGCGTGAATCGACCGTCGTATTCGAACTCGCCTTTCCTTCACCTGAAGATACAGAAATTTGTATCAAGCCACTTGACGTTGACGTGCTTCACCGTTCAGCCAACTACATGCCACCAAACATTACGCACTCACGTCGCAAGAACACTTCTGTATTGGCGGGCGGGGATATAACTCGCCGAGCGCGCTTGCCTATAGGCTATCTTCGACTCAAGAATGATACAACGGGAAGCTGAAGGAAATGGCACCAACTATCCTTACCTCGTCATCGGGCTCACTCAAATCAATCGAACAGTCATAGAGGAAATATACAAAGGATAAGAAATACCAGGCAATCAGATAAAGATACAACGAGATTCGACATCGAAAAATCCACACCCACCAACACTCTACTCGCGCAAACTGCAAACGAGCCCACTCACACCACCTTAATACACATGCACCTCCTCCCTCTCCCTCCCCTCATCACAGGCGGCGCCGTCCCTTAACATAAACACCCGTCCATAAATCCTTCGACTCCGGCTCCGGGCTGGCTTTGGCCTCCTCCACCGCCGCGTCCACCGCCGCCTTGGCCTCCTTGTCGAGCGCCTTCAGTTCTTGCTCGGACGCGACTCCCCAATCTACGATGTACGTCTGCAGACCGCGGATGGGTCTTGTGTCGAGCGCATGCGCTGGACTTCTTCGCGGGTGCGGTAGGTCGTTCCGGGATCGGACATGCTGTTTGAAAGGAAAAAGAGAAGAGAGGGTTAGTAGGAATGGAAGGAGTGGAGGGCGTGGTGCGTGACGACGTACGAATGTCCTCCGTAGCGGTAAGTCACGAACTCAGCAGGAGGGGGCCCTTCTCGTCCTCGACGGCCCACTTGCGCGCGTACTCCGTGGCGCGCTTGGTGCGATGATGTCCATTCCGTTGACCTAAACGCAAATGCAAAGGGTTAATAACTTGTCGAAACAATACGCGATGCGGGTCAACGATATCCAAAGATGACGTCGCCTGATGACGCAGCGGGTGGTTCCGTAGCGAGCGATATAAGTGATGTCGCTCGCAACAAGCACAGAAGGGAAGCGAGGGAAAAAGAAGAAAAAGGAACGAACCCGGAGGCCTGGAATCTTGTCTCCGCGAGTGAAGTACTCGGTGTTGGAGGACGAACGCTCGGATGAGGTACCCATTCCGTACTTGTTGTTCTCGCAGACGAAGATAGTGGGGAGATTCCATAGCTTGGCCTAATAACTCACAAGTTAGTACAACAATGACAAAAAAACGGTGAACAGACGCACCATATTGAAAGCCTCAGACACCTGTCCCTGGTTACTCGCACCATCGCCGTACAGTACAAATGTACATGTTTCTCGCCCCTGTACTTCTGCGCGAATCCAATACCAGCCGATGGGCACCTGGGAGCCGACGAATTCCGTATCCACCGAGGAGCGAATGGTGAACATGTGCATGGAGCCGCCTTTCCATGGGACATGCCTATCTGGCGTCCGAGGAGTTCACCGATGACGCCTTTGACGGAGCCGCCGCGCATGACGACGTACGGGTGGCAGCGGTAGGAGGTGATGACGCGGTCGTCCTTGGTGATTCCGTGCTCGAGACCGACCGAAACTGCTTCCTACGAACCACAGAAAACGACATTAGAATGATATGAAACAATATGCAAGGCGCCAGCGTACCTGTCCAGTTGACAAATGGCAGAACCCGCGGATGAGGTTGGCCTTGTAGAGGGCGTCAGCCGCCATCTCCATGCGACGCACAGTCTGCATCTCCTTGTACATGGTCAGGAGCTCGTCCTTCGTGACCTGGACCTCGAGGTCGGGTGCGTCGCACAGGTAAGAACGGAAGGACTGTTCATGGAGCTTGAGCGTGATGGGGTGCGCGGGGTTTTCGGGCTTGTTGTGCAGCTTCGTGGTGTCGGCGGACGTCTGGACGTTGCGGGTCTGGTGGTGGGATGTGCGCAATGCGGCTGGGCATACCTACATGGCAGCCAGAAGGTTAGCCCTTGTTTTCCACCCGCAGGCCCGCCATTGACAGAGGCGTGGATACGGAGGTCCAAGGTTGGAACTAGACTGACGATGCGGGAAGAGAACCTTGAGCGCGCCAGGGAGGCCATTTTTATGGAGGTGGAGGAGGAGGAGGAGTGGTCGAAGAGAAACGCGTGATAATGCCCCGTGGGAAGAATACTTTACCGCTGCTTTCGTACCTCCCGCCACGATGCTCCTTGCGCGCTGCCTCCATCTCAAGAAGCCTCCTCGTCTCTCTGCGCGTTATTATAGTGTGAAAGCGTCCCGAATAGACCCTGCACTAGTCACTTTTCGGCCAGAGACCCTTGTCTCCCTCTCCCCACCCCCCATCGACTTCTCCAATTTTTACGTGCGCACCGTGTTCGGCGTCGCGCTGCCACGTTACGTGACTGGCCACAGGTTCCCTGCTAACACCAGCGGCTTCCTCTACTACCAGCCTGGTCGCACTAAGGTTGCCGGGCAGCTTCGTCTGCGTATCTGCGACGACGCATCCTCCTTCAATGCTGGGCGCGATCTGCTCGTGGATGACATCGAGCCGTGGGGTGTGCATCTCGCCAACCTCGTGCACAAGCCATCCTACACCCCAATTGTGGATCGACTTGTGCAGGAGAACCTCGTCTCCACGAACACTGTCGAAATCATGCGCGCTCTCCTCGCGGACACCGGCACGCGCGCATGGGCAAACCTCATCTGCGCGCTCTCCGACCCTTTCTACGTCCACCTCGACAGCCACCAGGGTTTGCACCTCAACGTCCTCACCGCAAAGCACCACGCCACCTACATCCTTTGGCATATGTTCAGCACCATGAATATACCCGCGCGCACGGGCAAACCTTCGCGTACGACTTTCTTCCGTCCTCGCCGACTCATCAGATCGCTGACCTTGACCCGCAGGATCTATCTCACCCTTCACGGGCACCCTCAAAGTACGCTTCGAGCTCTCGAAACTCCCTGAACACGCCTCCCTCGGCCCCACGCTCGTCCTCAAGGTCCTCGAGGTCCATAACATGCGCCAGGTCCGCGAGGACATCACCATCGTCAAGATGCCCATTGCGGGTGAATATCACTGTCGCTTCCCGCACGGCCACATGACGATGTGGCGCTTATGTGTCGACGAGGTCGTGGGTGGGCGAGAGGCATTTGGGCCTCTGCTCGACATGCCTGGGATTGTTTATGCTGAATGAGGGGTCTATCTTATTCATTATTTCCATCCGACTGCACACCAAAAGTATGTACTCTGTTTTACTGTATTTTATTTTTCAGCAATGTTCTTTTCCAAACCAACATCAAACTCTCCCCGTTTCATCCATTTTGAAGCTCTCAGTTCAACACGCCCAGCCCGAGGTGAGTCTTTCAGCTTTCCCCCTTATCCGCGATCATGAACCGCTCAGATTTTTTTGTGCCAGTGATTATCGCAGCTGTGAGACGCCATGGATATCAGCTCTTTCCTCAGACGTGGTGAATTTTTGTTTTAGCTAATGACCATCGACAGTAGACGAGGTACGCAAATACTTGCTTCACGGTCTTAGCCGTATACTTTCCTCACCGTCCTTTTTTTTGTTTTAAAAATAAGCTCATTGAGGCCCTACGCAACAAGGATCCGCTATCTTGTCGGCTTGACGTGTTCAAGATCGTTTGCCCTGACATCACCGAATTTTGATGTGAAGTACGGTGCTCGGGAGTGGCTGTTGTGATGTTGAGGGCCGATGGACGGGGCTGAATGCAGGCAGAGGGCTACATGGAAGCTTTTGGGAATGTAGCAGCACCGGTGGTGGATGTGAATGAACGAGAAAGTGATCGACCGAAGAACATGACGGAGAACGACGGGTTGACCGTTGACGTGCGAAACATTATTGAAGACTTGTTTCTTGTAATTTACCCGTATTTCCTTCTCTGCGAGTTGTCCTCCTATTCCACGTCCTCCCCACTTCATTGTACAGGCTTTCTCATTCTTTATTAAATACCATATTCTTCTTGTGCCGCATTGTCGAGTATCCTAGTACCTACTGTACTACGCCAGAATTTGTGTTATTCAACCTGTGTATATGACATATCTATTTGATGAATTTTTCTGACCTCCCTGACGCTGCACAACTCGAACAGAAAGAGAAATACTTAAGTGTTAGCTCGGTTAGTGCCCCGGTCAAGTGTACGGCTATCCGCGGCGTCGAAATACGCCGTGGGAACGATAAACTGATTTCGCTGTTCCTCCAACCATGCTCCTTGCATGCTACCTCCATCTCACGAAACCTCCCCTTCTCTTTGCACGTCGGACATATACAAAGAAGGTAGATGCATCGATACCGACTACTACCCATATTAGGGGAGCTCAGAGTTCTCCGTAGATTGGCCGTAGCTCGCCTACGACCAGGCACCGTTGATTGAGATTGAATGTCCGATGATTAGTAAGATGTGACACAATGTGACGCCCGCGGCACGAAATGTTCGCAGACGCGTCGTTATCGTGTTTATCATCTCCCAGTCATCTACACGCTCCTTGTACCCCATATCTTGCCCATATCCTACACTTTATCTACTATTTATAATACTCTACCTTTAATACCTATGGCTCCAAACTCTAAGGCTTCAATTCCGACGATCTACTGGGCAGCAGATCAACATGCGCTTACCTGGAAACTCATTAGGGTTATGGGGACTTTTTTTTTGTTGCGTAGGGTTGATGTAGGGTTGAGTTGTAGGGATGAGTAGCAACAGGAATGGGTAGGGATGGGTAGGCGATGAGTAGAGTAGGGATGGGTAGGGATGAGTGGGTAGGGATGGGTAGGGATGAGTGGGGTAGGGATGGGCAGGGCAGCCTGAGGAATTACTAATGGATAGGAATGTGAATAGATGAATAGAAATAGTGGATAAGCAGATAACAGATACAGCTGGCAAATAACATGCTGGATTGTGCACGTAACGCTTATGTGAAATACATAAATTAGCTCAGATACTGTTATTAAGCAAGTTCACTTATTGGCGCACACGTCACTGCATGAATATGAATTTGCGCAGCGGTAAAATTTTTCGTAAGTATATTTCATCTGCGGAAGATGGATTTTGATGCCGCAAAAGTACCCAGTCCATTGTACGTACTGATTCTAAAGACAACTGCGCTAAATTGAGTACATATGTGGGGCGCATTGCGCCCCACTTCTATGCCATATTTATAATGCACTATCTTTATATCTCATATGTGCAATGGACTGGGTACTTTTGCGGCATCAAAATCCATCTTCCGCAGATGAAATATACTTACGAAAAATTTTACCGCTGCGCAAATTCATATTCATGCAGTGACGTGTGCGCCAATAAGTGAACCCTGCTAGATACATTATAAACTTCAAGATCACGTCAAAGATTAATAGCGCTCATTGTGCATACTTTCTTATCACTTAATCACTCTTTGCGGGCAGCATCAAACATATATATATTTCTCTTTCAAAAAAACATACGCGGGGGAGGGGATTAGCTATATACAAACAAAACAAATGACGGTCCCAGCCCCCGAAAACGACGACCACAAACAACAGCGTGATGACAAGAAGCTCAAAAAAGAGCGCGAAAATAGTGAAGCTAGATCAAAGCATCAAAGCGTTGTATTGAAATGCGCAAGAAGTAGGGGCATACCTCTACAGCATTGAAGACACGAACACTAACGACGTTGTGGTACCTGAGAATCAACATAATAAGTATGCATTGAACAGCATACGGCAGAAAATAGAAACTTACAAAACGAGTTGCGCGATAATGCTCCTCAAGGTATCCTGACTGGTAATGCTCAGCGCCTGCCTCAATTAGCTTCGTCACCGCATTAGCCTTGCGCAAGGCGTGCCTCCAAGCGGATGCATTGAGAAGCGCATCTTCGGGTTTTGATCGAAGTTTTTGCAAACGCGTCTGGTAGAAATCCTCGGCGAGTTCGGTCCATTCGAAGCGCACGAAGGCACCTCCCGTTGTCCAAGTAGTACCCCGAGGCCACCACGACATGTGCGACCTTGTTCCATCGGCAAAACTTTCATCTTTGGGCGCTTGCTCCAGCTTGACGTGGTAGACACCGCAAATGATGTCGATGTCGTTGTCAGTGAGCACGTCGTCAAAGAGGTGGAAGCGTTGATATTTACCAACGGTGCAAGCAGTAGATGATGGACCGTCGAGAATGATGTCGCTCTCCAGAACATCACGGGCAATCCGAGCAACAATTCCTCCGTACATGAGTGCTGCACGCCCTTTTGGACCCTTGAGAAGATCCTCCCGACGACGCAAGTACTCCGTGTAATCTTCGACTGTAGGCTTGTAGCCTACAGGACGGGAGCCGAGACCTCGGACTGGCTGCGAGGGAATGGAGACTGGGGATCGCTCTGCGGCGAAGACAGTGTGGAAGGGAACACCTCGGGCGACGAGCTCGCGTGCAATGATATCGACGGTTGGCCATTTATTGCGAAAATGAGGAGGACTGTGGACGCGTCGAATGTGGCAATGGCCCAGGGGCACCTGTCGACATACCCCCTCTTGTGAATAAGATACAGAAGGGATTCGTTGGCTGGAGCGAGGCCGATGTCCAGAGTGTCACTAGAAAGAACAACTCCCTCTTCGTTGGAATGGTCAAAAGAGGTAGGAAGATCGGAAAATCTCCAGGTCGAATTGGAGAGAATCTCGACAAGACGTTGAACCGCATCTTTCACTTCGGGGCCTGGAGGAGCAGTACGGAACGACAAGGCCATCATTGCCTTCCAGGGCTTGAGATCCGCGACCTTCTCTGATGGTTTGATTTTGTGGCGCCAGCCCGCGGACGAGAAAATGTCGTAACCGAACCGATTTCTCAAGTACGCCGCAACGTCGAACGTCTCAACGTGAGATTTATTGAGTCGTTCATTGTCCGACAGTTCCCCGGGCATGGCGTTCGTATCCGGTGCAGGTTCGCGAAGATCATCTGCAAAGACGGCGGCTCCGCTTGGTCGAGGATAGTGGGTAGGAACTTGGAGGGAGGAAGGGTCCTTCCTGATGGGGGGGATGAAAGGCTCCTCGTCGTTGTCGTCAGATGTGTAATCTGAATCATCGCAATTCCATGGCTCTGCTTCCTTGGGATTTTCGCCGGAATAACGAGGATATTGAGGGCAGAGATCCCATTGGTTCGAATGTCCCGTATACCGCCGTTGATTTCGTGTGTAGTTACCCCACACATCGTCAACCTCCCTTGAATCTACCTTGACCCGTTGGTAGGTTCCGTCGTCCTGCTCCTGCCACTCGTACACTGCCGATGTTTTGCTGTACTTGTGGGTACTGGCATGCGCCTCTCTAGCCTCCCTTGCTTGCTTTTCGCGAGCGGTCTCGACAGCGAGGCGGGCTTCGCGACTGCGCTGTACTTTGGCGAAGTGCTCCTCTAGCGCAGCTAAGGCTTGCTGCTTTCGAGAGGCAAGGAGGGAAGGGTCGGCCGATTTCTCAGTCGCTGTGTCGAGAGCACATGGGGCATCGACCATGAGCAAAGCCGGCTCTGAATCCCATTGAGGTTCAGCAGACCCCATTGGATCATCACCGTCCGACTGGCCGGCGAACGAGAGAGGCAGCCCCTGATTCTCAGCGTACGGGTCGTAACGGTATATTGGTAGCACCAGCGCGGATGTGACATCAGCGCGCGCCATAGCCGCATCGATATGCGTGTCGGGGGGAGAATATTTGTAGGCGGCGGAATCGAGAGGGTACACTTTCTTGTGGCGATGTCCCCAGAAAACCCAGATTGGTACGTTGGCCTGAACGAACTTGGGAATATACCCCATCCAATGACTGGTGTATGGATTGATGTATCCCCGACGCGGAAATTGGCGCTGAAGTTGCAGACGTAGGTGGCAGAAAGAAGATCAAACCACGCACGCCCAGGCTTGTAGGTGCTACGTTCCATTACCAGCTTGTAAGCGCTATCTAGCCCACCCAACGTGTCCATGTGTAGGCTGAGTGCAAAGCTAACGACGCTCGACAACTCGACGAAGGCATCGTCGTGAACGAATCGCACAGCGGAGAGTCACCTCGCGAGAGGCGTGAGTGTCGCGGTAGCCAAACTCCCAGGGAAATCTGGGGTAGGTAAGGCTGGGTGCACCGCGTTTTGCTGAGAGCAAGTTCTGGCCCACATCGAGTAGGGCATCCTCCAGACGAGTCCATCTGACAACAATTTCTTCGGCGAGGATGAATTTTCCGTTGCGCACCGGCACAATGCCTTGGTTAAGCGCCTCGCGACTGAAATTTAGGCGTCCAAAGAGGGCACCATGATTTTGTGCGAAGCGGGGGCGAAAGATCCTGTAGATTTCGTCGTCGTTCAAAAGTTTTGGTTGGGAGTAATTTTTCTGTTCACTCCCATCGGCGTTAAGGTCCAGCGGAACATTCCTTGGAATATAGGAAACGTTCGGGGAGACGATGAGGCCTGCCTTAGGATGCCACATGGCTTCATAGCCTTTTATAGGGCGTTGGGGAGGACATTCATATCTGAAATCAACAATTGTTAGAATCTTCCAATCAAACAAAGGACTGAGATACGTACTGAGTACTGAAGATAGCATCGGTGGAGGCCGGGGAGTTAGACGAGAGTTGAGAGGGCCTGGATCAAATTTAGTGAGAACGTCTCAATATCGGCCATCGACAATACGCACGGAGCAGTCAAGATCGCATCCCCAGAAGAGGACGACAGTGTCGATGAGGATGAAGTGGGCCTAGATAGTGCAAATGAGAACGCAATGGAACTAAGACGCATTACTATATAACTTACTGGGAGGTCAACGGAACTAACTTGGGCATAGCAGACTTGGATAACGACATTTTTACGGCGGGGGACGAGGAGTGCCAAGGCAGAAATAAACCTCGGGGTAGAGTACGCTAAGCGATGAATGCTCGGTATGGTGGGCTCTCTCTAGTCGATGGCGGCGGACTGGTTGGTCCTACGCTACACGAGAAGCACGCAGCGCAGAGGATTCTTGACGGTGGGGTGGTGTAACCGACTGTATATGCTCCGCGCTAAACGCACAGCACAACAGAATCTTGAAGTCTTGATGGGGCCGCCCACAGAATCCTTCTTGAGTATGCTCTGCGCTAAACACACAGCATGCAGATTGTGGTGGTCGGCGAAGAAGAGAAGATCACGACGCAATTGTCCTATCTACCTTTAGATGTAAGCAAGCACAAATAAGGGCAATCTGCTCGGCCCGGTGTTCCACAGCTGCAGGCCGACATCTCCTATATACGAAGAGCTGACGAGGTCGCTATCTAATCGTAGTTACCTGAGTTACTTATGTATCGTAGTCAGTCAATTTTATTCCCAATTCACCTATAATTAAATTCGACGATGCTGAGGTGCAGTGCGATATCAAGCACTTCCCCTTCACCGTGTTCAGCAAGGGTGGTAAGCCTTACATCCTCGTTGAGCACCGCGGTGAGCAAAAGGAATTTACATATTCCCTGTTGGTTTTCAGGGCGAGGTTGTCTGTTTTTGAAATTCTAACTGATCTTGCCTTTTTTAGTCTCCCAAAGAAATCTCGTCCATGGTTCTCCTCAAGATGAAGGAAACCGCCGAAGCTTATCTCGGAATCACTGTCACTAACGCAGTCGTCACCGTCCCTGCATACTTCAATGACTCCCAGCATCAGGCTACCAAGGATGCCGGAACTATCAATGTCCTCCGTATCATCAACGAGCCTAGCGCCGCCATTGCTTACGGTCTCTACAAGAAGGTCGTCGGCGAGCGCAATGTCCTCATCTTCGATCTCGGAAGAGGAACCTTCGATGTAACCCTCCTGACCATTGAAGAGGGTATCTTCGAGGTCAAGGCCACTGCCCATCTTGGTGGCGAGGATTTCGATAGCCGTCTCGTCAACCACTTCGTCCAGGAATTCAAGCGCAAGAACAAGAAGGGTATGTCATTACCATTTTACGGTAAATTTTGTCGGATTTGGTTTGCTAATTAATTACTTTGATTGATCTTTCTGTCAACCCCCATGCCGTCCGGCGTCTCCGCACTGCGTACGAGCGTGCCAAGCGTACCCTCTCCTCCGCCACCCAAACCTCCACCGAAATCGACTCTCTCTTCGAGGTATCAACTTCTACACCTCCGTCACTTGTGCCCGCTTCGAGGAGCTGTGTCAGGATCTCTTCCGCGCGACCCTCGAGCCCGTCGAGAAGGTCCTCCGCGACTCCGAGATCGACAAGGGTAACGTGCACGAAATCGTCCTCGTCGGCGGTTCTACTCGTATCCCCCGTATCGTCAAGCTCGTCTCCGACTTCTTGCTCCAGGAGGCGCTCAAGGAGGTTTCCCCGGCGCCTCTGAGGAGGGCCCCAGCATCGAGGAGGTCGACTAATCGTTTCCCTTGTCCCCAGTCTATTTTGCTTGCTTTTTTGCTCTCACTCATCACATCGTCTTACGAAGACCGCGCGTATCATAATGACGCCAAATGTAACGCTACCATAGAGCACCATAATTGATTTCCTTTACTCTTTGACCATCTAGAAATATGTAATAATGTATTCAGTAGTTTTGTTGACGTTGTAATAGTTAAATCACGAATTCATTCAGAGGTGAAGAAGGGTCAACATAAAAAACGGTGTAATCGAATAATTCGTTACGAACTCGTGAACACTATGGACTTTGGGAACGATTGTCGACGCGTCTACTAAATAATCGGATCCAGATCCCACCGAATGAGGATGCGTGGAGCAGCTTCCGGGGATTGGCCTCCGGAAATCTTTTGAACCTGTGATCCAGCCTCGTGTACCAGACGCGATCAGACTGGATATTTGGAATCCACCCCATGGTATAGAAGCGCTTCCGAAGATCCCTACGAATCTCAGTGATCGTCTCCTCGGCTTCCTGGCTGTGAAGCCTGTTAACGAGGATCCCCCAGTTGATGTAGTACGTCATAGATGGTAAGTTCTGTGGTTTGCCGGTAAGAAGGGGGGATACAGGCCAGAACTTATCGAATGCAGCATCCCACTCTTGCTTGGTCGCAGTCTTGAATTGACAGTCGCCGAAGTAATCTCGCAGCCGCATATTTTGATAGGTAGCATCGTTGACAGCGATGCGCTGGTTAGGATCGAGAGCGCAATATGAGCTTTCTGTAGCATGTCGGCGGTTGGGGGCCTTGTTGGTGAGATCAAGAAGAAATTGGCGCCATAGCTCCGTAAGCTTTCTGTCGATGTCCCCGTCATCGTCTTCCACTTCATTTTGAAGTTCTTCGTAATCCGAACCTTCGTCGCGCGCCGGAGATGGAAGTCGATAGCCACGACCAGATAGATTGAATATCTTTGGCGCTTCTTGTTCGTCCGTGGCTCGTAAAACAGTGCGGCGCCTCTTATTGGCCACGCGACGGGGGTTCGACGGGATGACGAGCTGCGCCTTGAAAAATTCACTGTCAACGTCATCCCTGTGGACGCCGAATATATAGTGGAATGTTTTATATGTAATCATGGGTGTGGAGTGGTCGCGAAAACGGGGTACAACTATCCCTTCGCCGATGCGGATGGGTCGAAGAAAAACTATGCCATATGGGTTGAAGGGGAGGGTCTCTGGGCGAGTACTTTGATGGGCGCGTCGGGGGTTTGGAACGGCATCAGGTGCGTCGGAAAAATCTGAGGCCACCGACAAATTATCCTCCTGCGCATGGTCCGCGTAGGTACGACCATCTTCCGCATTCTCCTCTTCTTCCTCCTCTTCTTCCTCCTCTGCGACTGGGAGTTGGGGCCCGTGTGCTCGAGTGCTGGAGGGATAAGCTAACGTGTCTACATCAGCGTCGACACGATTCACGATGGGAAGTATTTTTCCCATCAAATCTCGCGAACACGGGCCATTGTCGGGGGCGGAATGAATTCCGTTGAGGAACCAAGGCGCTGCGGCTGTAAGTAGAAGGGCGCTATTGGTTGAACGGAGGGCCGCATCCCCGCGCGCTTGTTGTTGAAGAATGTACTTGAATGCAAGTACGCGGTATGCACGCAAACTCCTTGAAAGATGTGCAGAAATATATGAGATTTATATCCGGATAGAAAGTATAAAACATACTCACCACCAAACGACAGGATCAAAGCATACCAGGCCGTTCGACAAAATATCGGTATCAACTTCGACTAGAATGTTGGTGCAGTCTTGAAGGGGAACCCGGACTTCAATGCGGGCTAACGCGTAGTTTACTTCTGAGGCTTGTGTCGATACACCTCGTAGAGATCGTGACAGAAATCGTCGGCTTTCCCTTGCAAGATGTCCTGGCCCCTGAGAAACTTTCCAAAGTGCGCACCGTCGGGGCGGTAGGTGATAGATTTATCCGTGGTATACATTTGGAGGTAGACCGCGTTGTGGGGACCTTGGGCGCGAACACCTGGACTGATGCGACATCCAGAGACTGCTGTGAGATGCGAAGTCAGGTCGCGAATGTACTTTGAGCTCCGCGAGTAATTCGTTGTGCTACGGTCGCGAATCTCAAGGACATGTTTGACGACGTGGAAGTGTGAATCGGTGCGCCAGGCAAGACATTGCTGTTGGTCCGACGAAACTTCAAGTCCGACGTCTATCCACCACTGTCCATTGGCATAGGCGTCAGCGGTAATATGATTGGCGGCAAATAATTCTTCGAGAGCAGTGTAGGCAGCGAGTTGGAGGGTGTATGGCCATTCGATGACTTCACGCCGCGAACCTGATGCAGGAAAATAAGGCCGTCTCCCCAAGGTACATTGTTCGCGAAAGTGCGCCTCGAATCTCGTCACCAAGAGATTGTACGTACACTCCGCTATGGTCTTCGTTTGGAAAGAAAGGGTTCCGTTCTTGCCTCGCGCACGAAACATTTCTGCAGAATAAGTCGGAGGCCACTCAGCAGCTGCGGGTCCAACAAGCGTTTCGACAGCGGGACGTAAACCCTTCTCATAGAAAGCCGCGAGTTCCTCTTGACTTAGGAACGGCGTTCTGCGCTCGTCGTTGTAAAGACCGGGGAGCAGAACACGGATCATGTTATGAGTCCCCCATTTTCCGATGCAAAGGTTAGGTATTTTATGGACAGGGATATCCACGTATCGTCCCTATGAAAGTACTGTTAAAACAACGTAAGACTAAGACAAATATCCTTACTTACAGTGTTATTCGTGAATGAATACTTGATGTGAATATTGCGGCGTAGGGTGTCTTCGAACTTAGAGACCGGATAGACTGTTAAGTAGGTTGTGATGCAGATATCCTTGTGTAAACCGAGGACGCTGTCGTAGTCGCGCAAGGCCCGAATTCCGTGGTTATCTCGGAGAGTATCCTTGATGGGATCGACTTGGTACTGAGTACCAGCATGTATTCCGGTAAGGACGAATTTAGCGAAGTCGTCCATGGCGTTCTCGTCGAGAAAATCCTTGGCCGTAGACACAAACTGAGCGAGGGTCAGAGATACAACATCGGGCTCATCGAGCTGCCCGGCATCAGACATGGGTTCGTCTTCCAGATCTGATGAATGAATACGACCATGCGCGGGCCTCTCGAAAAATAACGAGTCGTCTGATGAGGTGTCGTCGCCCTCCACCATGAAGTCATCCGGGTGGTTATTCATCACTGCAGCGAGGAGAGAGCTGATTGATCGAGATTATACGACGCAGTAATGTGCACAGAGGAACTTGGATCGGTAACGAGTAGTAGTTATGGACAAAATCTACACTAAATAGTTAGGATGCGAGACGGCGATATATGTTAAGTTCGCGATAGTGCGTAACTCGTGCGCACACAATCGCCCAAGAAAATGCCCGGCGTAACATAAGGGTAAGGGTTTCAAATTTCTGAACGACGCCATTGTACTATCCATAAGGAAATCAGATGCCAGATACGGACGCAATGAATACATCGGAAAAAAGAACCTACGAGTCCAGATTCGCGCATCAAGGGAAGTGCTTAGTGATATGCCTTAGAAATAATACCACGCTTCACGAAAGAAAAACATGAGACTTTCGCGGAGAGGAAACGGATGCAAGAGCCTTACGTATAGAACCGTCAAGGCGCAAGGTGGTAGAACGGGTACGGACTAGGAGCGGTAACACGGATCTAATTAACAGTAAAACATCTCAGATCGAAAATGAGGAATACACCAAAAAAACGGCAACCTACGGAGGCGAGAACGGGTGGGATGTGCGTCAGGAGGCAAGGTGGTCGAACGTGTATGGACGGGAACGATAACGCGGCTCTACACGTCATCACGCAAGAAGAAAAAAAGAGTGAATAGACGAGGATAGAACAAAGGGAAATAATTTACGGAGATGGAGATGGCGCAGGAGGGTCAGGAGACGAAGACAGAACGTTATCGATCTGGAATCAGCAGTGCATGCCGTCGCGCTGCGTTGGGGATCCATTCCGCTGATAACGGGTACAAACGTCGACAAGAGAATGAGATGCGGCGGGTGTTCGAAGAAAACTGGAGATACGGTGATTTTGTTTTTGCGTAAGTTTGTCTGAAGGTCCACGGAACTTGATGAATCAGGAGGACGAGGTAATGAGATCTAACGGGGCTAGGCAGCGAAGTCAAAAGATTCGAAACATCAGAACAATGGGAATTGAAAGAAAAGAATTGAATAGATAACTTACCGGGGAAGGATTGGAGTGCGACGCATGATCGAGAACGGAAGTGAGGCGAGAGATTGCGTTATCTACGGCGAGCAGTGAGAAATAACGAAAGGACAAACGGTAATAAAAAAAACATACGAAGACGGATGATATCGTCCGTTGCCCTACCGGTGCAATAAATCCAAAAGGCTTTGAAGGACTGTTGCAGGGTCGGGAGGAATGGCGCCTCGAGGCGCATGGTACGCAGAGGCATGGGAGACAAAGAATATGGATTTTGAGGTTGCTGGGTCGAGGATTAGAACGTAAGAGCTTTACTCCGACGTCCCAAGTTGAGAAGGCCACAGCAGAACGCAAGAGCTTTACTCCGGCGTCCTGTGTCTGAACCCGCCATGAAGGCGGGTTGAGAGATTAGAAAGATCAAAATGCGGCGTAAGTCTTATTGTTTGTTTGGATCACAAGCCTCAAGATGCCGTGAAAGCCGGCTCCTTCTGACATCAAAAGAAGGAGCCGGCTTTCACGGCATCTTGAGGCTTGTGATCCAAACAAACAATAAGACTTACGCCGCATTTTGATCTTTCTAATCTCTCAACCCGCCTTCATGGCGGGTTCAGACACAGGACGCCGGAGTAAAGCTCTTGCGTTCTGCTGTGGCCTTCTCAACTTGGGACGTCGGAGTAAAGCTCTTACGTTCTAATCCTCGACCCAGCAACCTCAAAATCCATATTCTTTGTCTCCCATGCCTCTGCGTACCATGCGCCTCGAGGCGCCATTCCTCCCGACCCTGCAACAGTCCTTCAAAGCCTTTTGGATTTATTGCACCGGTAGGGCAACGGACGATATCATCCGTCTTCGTATGTTTTTTTTATTACCGTTTGTCCTTTCGTTATTTCTCACTGCTCGCCGTAGATAACGCAATCTCTCGCCTCACTTCCGTTCTCGATCATGCGTCGCACTCCAATCCTTCCCCGGTAAGTTATCTATTCAATTCTTTTCTTTCAATTCCCATTGTTCTGATGTTTCGAATCTTTTGACTTCGCTGCCTAGCCCCGTTAGATCTCATTACCTCGTCCTCCTGATTCATCAAGTTCCGTGGACCTTCAGACAAACTTACGCAAAAACAAAATCACCGTATCTCCAGTTTTCTTCGAACACCCGCCGCATCTCATTCTCTTGTCGACGTTTGTACCCGTTATCAGCGGAATGGATCCCCAACGCAGCGCGACGGCATGCACTGCTGATTCCAGATCGATAACGTTCTGTCTTCGTCTCCTGACCCTCCTGCGCCATCTCCATCTCCGTAAATTATTTCCCTTTGTTCTATCCTCGTCTATTCACTCTTTTTTTCTTCTTGCGTGATGACGTGTAGAGCCGCGTTATCGTTCCCGGTCCATACACGTTCGACCACCTTGCCTCCTGACGCACATCCCACCCGTTCTCGCCTCCGTAGGTTGCCGTTTTTTTGGTGTATTCCTCATTTTCGATCTGAGATGTTTTACCGTTAATTAGATCCGCGTTACTACATGGACATTTTGCTCTTTCATGATGGCGCGCGTGCCACTCTGGCTTTACGTACATTTTTCTTTGTATTCTTCGGGACGATTTTCATGTTTCCAAATAGCATGTTTATCTTATCGTCCCCCGTACTCATTTCGTCATTATGTCTTCCCAAGGTCCAAACTTTCCACAGCCATCTGACTCGTGTCGCTCTCCAGATCCCGATTCAGCATTTCGGTTCGATGTAATTCATTTCTGTACGCTTTACCTACTGCGTATTAGTATGCAATGCATGTCACCCCCCTCCCCGGACGCGTTTTTCGTATATATAAGACAGCTATCTATCTACCGACACCTTATCACTGCCCGTACTGGTGCCAGGATGCCTACCCACACTATTCCCAGTGCGCTTATCAAACTTTCCCTCTTGGGGATCCCTTGGGATTATCCCGTCTGGCAGGAGATAACTGGTGTTTACCATGGTCTGTTTCCAGACGACCCCAAGGATCTTCCGAAAGGTTGGACTGCCCAGGATGCTTCGGACATCCAATCTATGTTCTCTCTATACAACGGTCTGACATCTGAAGACGCCAAGATGCGTTTTCTCTCCCAGCGCAAAGGGACCGTCCTTCCTGGTCGCAAGAAGTGGAAAGACTGGGTTAACTCCCTCTGGCGCTCTGCCAAACTGCACGACAAGATCGTTGCCGTTTTCTCTGCTCAGGCTTGCCACCCTCTCAGCCTCTCGCGTCAAACACCCGATCAGCCCACCTGGCCGTCTGGTCAAATTTGGATCCCAACCTGCCTTGACGCTATCGCTGTCGAACTCTTTGGCGAAGACTGTCTAAACCAGCTAGGCCGCCTCCCCGAAAAGTACCGCATTCCTACGCAAGCGCTCGCCCAGCGTACCTGGTCTGAACTTACGAGACGCCTCGAAAGGGCCCAACAACGGTCGGATATTTGCGAGGAAGAAGCCAAGGACGCGTTCAATGGTGAGTGGCCTCTCTATGTCGGGTTTCTTTTTCTCAGTCCTGCCCGCGTGTACAGCCCTTCGCGAGGAGAACCTTACCAAGGCCAAAATCACCGCCGTTATTCGTGCCGTTGCGAAATGGCACAACATCGTTAAGATCCTCGAAATGCCGGAGGATTTGTCGACAGTCAAGGAAATGGAAACTGAATTGGAGCGTCTGATGCAAGGTCTTGGGGCGGGAGGTAGGAAGCAGAAAGAGTCAAGTAAATCGACCTCTACACCTCGTGAGTTTTGTCTCCTTTTTTGAATGCTCGAAGGTCTGAATCATTTTTTGAAGGGTTGTTCGCTCTTTCTAGCGACGCGTTGAAGTCTCTTGCGACGGCTGAAAACGTTCAAGACGTCATTTCACTTTACCACGAATACTTCGACAACCCATTAAATGCAGATGACGACGTCCCTGTCCTTGAACTCCATCAACCTATGGAAAGTCCTTTTGGAACATCCGTCGATGGCGCCGACACAGGAGCAGAATACGAAACGAAGATGACTCCTACGCAGCTTGCGGAAAATCTAGGCTTTGTCGAACGAATTCCCCTGTTGTTCAATAACTACCGCCATACTGACGGGTTTTCTCGTTGGTCGAATCCGGAAGCCTTTGTGATTCAACCGAATGTACGACCCACGAGTCTTGTAAACCTTGAACTGCATTGGCACCAATTAGCTGGTGTCCACGCGATCATACGTACCTGTTTCACGCCGGATTCGTCCCCTGATCACTGTACCGGTGTTCTCGTCGCCGACGAGGTTGGGCTTGGGAAGACCTATCAAGCCGCCACAGTTATCGCCTTCCTTGCTGATGCTGTGATTCGGCAAAGAGAGGGACTGACAATCGCTCCTTTACTGGGCGAGTTTTTTCATACTTTTATCTTCGCAAACTTGTTAACATTTATTCCAGAGATGCGTCCGTATCTCCGCGGCGAGAGGGAAATTCCTTGCCTACCACACCTCATCATCGCACCTGGGACCCTCGTATCGCAATGGCTCGACGAACTTCATATTTTGTTCGCCCCCGGTGGGGTCGACATATTCACTTACCCAACTTCGATGGAGGACCGCCAATCGTTTTGGAACCCAGAGGGGCCATTTCATTCTTCGAAACACGCGTTGTCGAATAGAATCATCCTTTCCCCGCATTCAGTGAGTTTGCCTTTAATCGAAGACCATTGTGTACTGATACACTTTTGTAGGGTTTGCAAAAGGACTACGATTCCGTGTACACCGTAAAGATCAAGAAATCGGGCGACCTTCCATGGGCTGCACCCTCTCTGCGCCCAGCAAAGTACCGTGCGGATATCACGAAGACTCTTTTTGGTCACGAATATCTATCCGTCTTTATCGACGAGGCGCACAATTTTCGCAACCACGGAGCGAAGCACAAGGCTGCCCTCATGATCCTTCAGAAGGCCGTTATACGTGGACCTCTCTCTGCTACTCCGTTACAAACGTCTACCAAAGTTAGCGAACCACTTTTTCCTCATGTTCCCTTTGCTGAAACCTTACCTCAGGATCTCGCGGCGATGGGCCGGTTGACCGGTATCGAACATTTCTCCTCCGCAGCCGCTTACGAAGAGGAGAAAGAAGACGTCCGCGCCTTGCGTCGCGCCAGAAGGGAATCGCCGAATGATGACGATAATGACCAAGGACCTGTGAAACTCTGTCAAGTGGCCATTGCGCAGCGAATGCAACGCCAGTCACAAGGCCATATTCTCCGCCGTACAACCAATAGTCTCAACTGGAAAGGCGAAGTACTTGTTCCCCTTCCGCCATGCGAGGCAATTTATGTCCATCTCGATTTAACGGAGCGCGAGCTCAAAATAATAACGGCCAATGGGCAGTCTTTGGAAGAAAGGTAAGCTCTCGAGTGCCTGCGTATGCGCATTCATTTTGATCTTTTCTTCTTCCAGTGTTGGAACAGCGAACGTCTCTCAGAAACTTATCACGAGAGGGTTTTATATGGAATATCGACTTTCCGTGATCTACGCTCGCGCTCGCCCCAACGAATCCATTCCAGTGTTCAAATCGCTCGATGAATGGTATAAAGTCAAATCAACAAAGCTCGACATGGCAGCCCGCCTTTGCCAGTACTTACTCGCTCGTGACGACCTCCCTCTTCCAACGTTTGCGAATGGCACGATCGATTTTCCTCATATTCCACCTGTCCGAAAGGGAGAAAAGATATCTCAACAATGCAAGATTGTGGTTTTTACCGAATTCCCTTCGATGATATCGCTGTTCACAAATGTAAGTCAGGCGCGATCAAATATGGTGCGGACCAATGAACTCAAAGTCTTTTTAGATTTTCAAACTCTATGGCATCAAGGTACTCGCTGTCAATGGCACTATGTCATACGATAAACGTGCATCGGTCATCAAGACGTTTCGCGAAAATCCTGCTTATCGTGTGCTCGCGTTGTCATCTGTCGGCACCACTGGAATTAATCTGGCATTCTGCCGCGTCATAATTTTCTTGGTGCGTTAATTTGATATGTTCGAACTCCATGTTCTGACTTGCTATCACCAGGACCAGCCATGGAGCGCTCAGGATGTTCGTCAAATGCGAGGTCGTGTTCATCGCCAACCTCAGAAAAATAAAGTTCTCTGTATACACCTGCTCGCGAACGATACAGCTGACATCCTGGTTGCTGGAATGGCGGAAGGAAAACGCGACATGATGGAGGCTTACCTTTCGAAAGAGGCAGGCCAAGGTATGTTTTTCTTGTTCTTATTTTTGTACAGTATTAATCCGATCGCAATTGTCAGACATGTTCAATCTGCTTTCCGGGGGCGCTAAGATAGCCTTGGAGGGTGACGATGAACCTACGAAGAAAAAATCAAAGAAATTTCTGAAGCGGCAGTCAATAGTCGCCGTCCCCGAAGGCGGAACGTCCGTTGTTTCGAAAGGAAAGGCAACAATCCGGCTATCCAAACAAAATGAGGAGGAGGAGGAGGAGGAGGAGGAAGTTGCAGTAACTATCACGCCTAAGGATGACCACAGACGAACAAAGACGAAGTCCAAGGAATTTATTGACGATTCGGACCTCAATGCCAGTACCGCACCTCGCAAGTCGAAGGCGAAGCCCGCTGCCAGCGAGCCGAATTCGGACGCCCCGCCTCCACCCAAGAAAGCTCGAGCGAAGGCGCAGCCCACCCCCAGCGAGCCAGATTCGGACGCCCCGCCTCCACCCAAGAAATCTCGAGCGAAGGCGAAGCCCGCCGCCAGCGAGCCAACTCGGACGCCCCGCCTCCACCCAAGAAAGCTCGAGCGAAGGCGCAGCCCACCCCAGCGAGCCAGATTCGGACGCCCCGCCTCCACCCAAGAAATCTCGAGCGAAGGCGAAGCCCGCCGCCAGCGAGCCGAACTCGGACGCCCCGCCCCACCAAGAAAGCTCGAGCGAAGGCGCAGCCCACCAGCGAGCCGAACTCGGACGCCCCGCCTCCACCCAAGAAATCTCGAGCGAAGTCGTCGAAGCCCACCCCAGCGAGCCAGATTCGGACGCCTCACCTATTCCGCAGATATCAGCGGTCGCGAGGACAAATTCGAGGCAGGTTGTGTCGGAGGCAGACAAACCAAGTGGCGATCTTGATGAGCCTGACATTAACGACAACGACAACGACAACGAAAACGATGACGACAATGTCGATGGCGAGGACGAGGACCAAGGCCAACCACAGGACCAGGACCTACTCCAAGGTGAAGGATATTCGACTGCGGCTGATCTCGGCGACGACGAAGAAGATGATGACGAAGAAGACGACGAGGAAGTAGAAGAAGAAAATGATGATGATGAAAACGACGAAGGCCCAGCTCACACAGAAGTTTCGTCGTCCAATTTCTCCGCCCGCTCTCGCTCTCGAGCAACCTCCAGTGACTGCTCCATGCTTTCAGAGGTGGCCCCAAGTGATTTTTCAATGCACGATTTGACAAGCAGTAGGTCTGTTCCCTTCGCCATATAATTTTGCGCTGATTATATCTCCTTGTAGCTCGGCCTCTTGTTTCAACCCCCGAATACTGGCGCTCAGCAAGGTGAGTTTATGTTCTTTCTTTGCCTAATGTGATCTCGCTTATATGCCTGGTTTAGATTTTGACGACGACGTTTTCGACTTCACTCGAAAGCGACCTTTCCAGAATGCTAGTCCTCCTTCGCCGACTGAACACCGCGGACGTCTTGGTCCAAGTCGTTCGAATTTCGGAAGTGGGGAATGAAGTGACAAGTCATTGTCTCAACGTGAGTAATATATACATCGGACGAGTTCTCAATCTTAGTGCTTATATCAAATAGCACGTCAACTCTTCAATAATGCTTCGAAAGGGTTGGCCCCTGGTATATATATATATATTTTTCTCGCATCATTAGGACAGAGTAACTAATAATTCTCCTTCGATATTAGAAGCTCAACCGATGGACACCGACTCCGAGCTCCTTCCTGCGCTTCCGATTGGTATGTAGATATTCTGTCATTTTTTTTTTCATTTACTGTATACTATCCGCCTTTCTCAGAATCAGGACACCGCCATCGCGCCTTTGCCTCCGTTAAGAAAGAAGGGAAAGGAACGTACGTACGCTGTTCCAGAGCGTGAAGTATTATATCTAATCAACATGTTACAGCGATCGATATTTATGCGAAGCGTCGAGCGGACATGGCAGAGTTCATAGGTGCATACCGTATTTTGCTCTATGATATTATACATCACACTAATTGTTATACGTCTCACTTGTAGCGCGGAAATCTGCCCAGGCAGCAGCGAGACCTCCACGCGTGCGAATGAAACCTATTCCCAGCTTCTGGGGCACTCTGCAAGCGCAGCTTCTGGCCCGTCATCTGCTTCGACCTCTATGCCAGGCCCTTCTTTGGGATCCAATACCACGGCTGTAGCGGCTGCTTCAAACTCTGTTGCAGGCCCTTCGAGCGGGGTCCTACAAGTAAGCGCCGAAATGTCCTAGTTATTATGTGCATCATCTAATTTGATTCATTCAAGTTCCTACACACAGGTTACCCGCGGCGTTCGACAATGTCGTCGTTGCACCCCCACCTGCGCTCCCTCCGAAGAAGATCAATTTCTTCAGCTCTCAATATCGAGCAGGTCAGAAAGGCCAGGGCCGAGGCCAGAGGAAGTGATAACTTGAATACTGTCGATGTAGTAGCGTTCACGCAAATATAGTTACATTGCATGCTTTCGAATCAACACCACAATATGAGCGCGCTCCTGTAGCCATGTCTGCAAGTCGTGCCCGATGATGACGCACTTTAAACCTTCATGCTGGAGCGTCGATATGGCACAGGTGATTGATGATTGACAGGTCGAAATCACGAAATCTCTGGAGGCTCTCCACATTGGCGTTAATAGGTTCAATCGGCGATTCCCTATCTATATTACATCCCGGGCGCAGCATGCGCCTGGGTGGAATCCCACTCCCGGGCCGGCGCGAGCCCAGTTTCGACGGCGCGCCTCCCATTTTCGCGGGCGCGGCAGCGCCTCGACCCCGCTGCCGCGCCGCGCAGGTTCGGCACCATCGAGCATCGTCTTGCCAGCCCCAGGGCTGGATCTTGGGCCCCAGCGGGCCCCAGACGCCCTTTTGGGCGCGGCGCGGCGTCATTTTGCCCGGCTCGATCTTGATTTTTTCTCCATCCCCTCCCCCCACCTGTCCCCTGCCGCGCCACTTTGTTTCTAAGCCGCGCCGCACTCGCTGCCCCCGCGCCGCCCCCATTGATCCCAACTTTCCTATCTGGGAACGGGCGCAGCCACTGCTATCCCCTCCTCCCCCCCTTCATTGGCCTGGCGCGGCACCCATACCCGCGGCGCACCTCTGCATTCTAGCCCACCCTCAGCAGCCACTCTGCCTCCTCATTTTCCCCCCACTTTCATCCCCGTACCCTCGAAGGTCCTGCTGCGCCGCCCCCCTCTAACTTATCAGCTGCAATGCCTCATATTAAATATTTGCAACAACAATTAATTATTCAAAAAAAAACAAGCCCTGCCCACCCATTCTACTTGGATCGCCACAGCCTTGGCGATCTCAGAGGCACTCTGCTTTCAAAATTAGTGACGCACCACTTCAGTACTTGGATCGAGCATGACCCATGAACACCAAAGTCCTTCCATCCAAAAAAAAAGACCGGCCACACGGCGCACTTGGATCGAACATGACTTGGCAATCTCCTTTGAAGTTTGGGTTAATTCCTCGCATTCCCAAAGCACTGACTCTCGACAATGAAGTTAGGCCTATCTACGCGACATCAAAGTTAGGCCTATCTATGCTCGCCTCCATTAGGGTTGGTTGAGCCTAAAAAAAAGGCGCCCGCCCATGTTCGACTATTGACTCTACATCAGCCTCTATTATTTTGGCCAGTTCGCACACTCGAGGCAGGCATGATGTGGTTGGTGACCACTGCAAAGCGATGATCAATACGTCGCAATGCAGTCATAAGCTCAATCTCAAGATCGCGAGCATGATGTCCTGGAAAGTAGGCATAAAGTCATCGTCCATCCAAGTACAAGTTCAGACCCACCTTCGGGCGTGGAATCATCCGATAATCCTGTCCAATTTTATTAGCGATCTATTGACAGTGGGCTGTGGACCAAGATCGCACCTTCTGCATTAAGTTCTTGCTTGAGATCACGAAGATTTTTAATCAAGGCCATGTAGTTGCTGACGGTGATTGCATCGCCTATGTTGACTGGAAATAAGTTCGCAGTTATGGGATTGGAAATAATGCGCACCATCTTCATTGTCGTTTCGATCAGTTGAATTCATTGTTGCAGAAGTGCGTCTATTTGAACAATGAGCTACCGTACTACCCATATTATCCGGTTAATCCACTGTGGATTCCGACCCCCCCAAGAATGCTCGTCCCTCGGTTGAGGATAAATCCCCAAATCTTCAAATACCCGCGAAGACGTATCTAAAACCATTTGTCATGCAGTTGATTAGTCATGCCACCCTCTCTTTCCTTTTAGGGCTATTTATCAAGGTACGCCATCAACGGCAAGAATGCTTGTGTTTGCATGGTCGGAATGGTCTGAAAATCGGAGGAGAACTCCTTCTAGGCTAGTCTGAACTACTTCTGCGAGCACAGCTACCGCTTTTGTCGAAGGTCCGGAATGGGCGCACGACCTGTTTGGGCAGTTACGCTGGGTCGAATTCTGCCGCCAATAATCCAATATCCAGAATGCATAAGAATGTTCGTGGCTGGAGGTAGATCTATGGTATGCCCACCTTCAGTAATTTTTTCACATCGACCGGGGCTCCGTTCATGTTGGAGAGCGGATTTAGTCGTTCTGGGCAAGGCCTGTGCTGCCACTGGGGCTGTAAGGGGGGCTGTAGGTGAAGTCAACCAGTCAGTAAGTCAGAGTAAGGAAAGGTAGTCTTGACTTCACTGATCAAGAATCTGCCACTCATTTGCTTATCCAAAGTGTCGTTGGTCGGCTACCAGCCCATCAGTCGACACTCACCTATGGGTGGCTTGGCATTGATGACCAAGCAAAAAAAGGTAAAAATGGAGCTTAGTCAAGTAGCAGATCTTGTAGCTGGGAAATCAACCTCTGATGACACCAAGATTATGTCAGAATGCATCAATCTGATGCTCCATTCTTGTAATCAGTGTGGATAAGATTAGATAACGATGGCCGTGAGATAAGATACCGCGTCCATCGACCAACTACACTGTGGATATCCATCTCGACAAAGCAACTACCACGACCACAGTCAGTATCTGACCTCACTATCATGCGACCACAGTGCATACTCGACCACCACCATAGCTTATGCGACCACATCGTACAATACGACAACAATGTAGACCACGACCACGACAGCTTGAGCTGATGTAATGATCACATGGTCTGCTACTATTGGGTGATATTCTCACGATCTAACAAATTGCTTAGTTGGCTAGACCCTTCCTTATTATGGACTGTATTTATCATCAGATGGCCTAGAATCTTAAAAACAAGCATGTGACAGGCAAAAGAAACAGCAACATATTGGTCGAGCTAGCCGCATATTACGACCCAGTCTCACACCTTATCAATGACTACGTCTGACTCCACGACAGCGACCGCAGACTTGTGCTATCATACGTAGTAACGACCAAGTAGACAGATGTGTCGACCACTTTATCTGCAACGACCAAGTCATATTCAACTCAACAAATAAGTCAACAATAGTTTCCAATTAATACCAAGTCTGATACAAATAATGTAGCAGGAATAACCAAGTCAGCATCAGTCACTGTATAGTCAAGAGTATCAGCAAGTCAGTCAGAGTCAATAGCATATAGTCAAAGTCAATAATCAAAGCAAATAAGCAGTCGATATTGCAACGACCAAGTCATTCAAGTCAGCGACAGCCAAGTCATTAGTCAAAACTCCATAATAGTCACACTACCAAGCAAGTCAGATGTGACATGAAAAATGCAACACATCAGCAACTCAGTCAGAGTCAATGGCGATACAAGACAAGTCAATAGTCCAAGCAGATAGTTCAACGACCAAGTGAAAGAAGTCAGCGTAAACAGCCAAGTCATTAGTCAAGGCTCCAAAATAGTCACGACTACCACCCAAGTCAGATGCGACACGAATAGATGCAAAAACCAAGTCAGCAACTCCATCAGCAACTCAGTCGGTATCAGTCACGATATAGTCGATAGGTTCAACAAATCAGTCAGTATTAGTCACGATACAGTCAAGAGTTTAAAGAAGTTAGTCAGAGTTAATAGCGATACAAGACAAGTGAATAGTTGAAGCAGATAGAGCAACGACCAAGTCAATCAAGTCAGCGTAAACAGCCAAATAATTAGTAACAAGTTAACAATAGTCACGCAGACCAACCAAGTCAAATACATCAGCAGTAGATACAACGACCAAGTAAGCAGTGACGTGAATGACCAAGTTAGATGCAGCAACTGTATAGTCAATAGTATGAGCAAGTGAGTCAGAGTGAACAGCGACAACAACGAAGTCAACAAATATACGAATGGGAATAGCGAAAGTGAAAAGTCAAGTAAGCAAGTCAATAGTCAGAAGCGATAGTAGTATTGTTGAATTGAGATACAAGTGAAGTAAGTAACAAGTCAATATGAGCAGAAGTAACATGGTAGTCGACAGTGAAGGATGCATCAAGCAAGTCAGTAGCGATAATAAGTGAAGTAATAGCAGCAGCGAGTTTATTGAGAGAAGTTGTAGCGAAGATAATTGATAGTTGGTGAGAGTATAGTGTAGTATTTGTTGAAGTTGGAAGGTAAGGGGTAGTGACGGAGTCAGATAGAGCAGAGTAATGGTCAGAAGGCAGTCAGAGTCAACCACAAGTGTCCGAAAAGCGAGTCCAACCCCCATAACCCGTAGTATATTGAAGTTGAGAGTGGGGAAATAGTCAGAGTAACCCGTAGAGGTGTAGAAAGAGACCCGAATAACCCGAATAGTTGAAACAATAACCCTAATAATCTTTCGAGGCGGATACGGCCGTATCCGTTCCCACGGTAATTTTCCCACGGCCACAAATCACTCTATTTCGTTGATTTTACTGACCGCCGGATGCTGCAATTACTGTTTTATTTCAATTATTGCGTGAATTTCACGTATTCCTTCGCCTTGTCGTGTCTATCCCCATTTGTCAAAGCATCCAACCCTCTCCCAAAAAGGAAATTGATAGCAATTATTGCCCTTTTCATCAATTTCTACGTGCGGCGTACAGTACAATTACAGTTGTTCTTCAGTTTCAGCATGGGTTTGATTCTTTTTGTTGTTTTTTGGTGTCTGTCCAAATTTGATAGTACACCATCCCTTATTCAAAAAGGCAATACCTGCTGCTTTAAGGTGTCTATCCCCATTTGATAAAGGACTTGTCTGTTCTGCAAAAGGAAATCAAGCATTTATTTATTCATGTTTTATAAATATCATTACACAGCAAACAATATTCATGCATTATCATCCAACATCATTATGATATCTCCTTTTAGGATAGTGTTTCTGTCCTTACCCAAAAAGGAAATTTTAAATTTCTTTCGATAGTCAATCAAGGGGTGTGGTGTGCATTCCCGCAATTTTATGTGCGCAATAGGGTTGGTTTCAGTAATTCTCTGGCACGGCGGATTACTATTTGCGATGAATGCGCCTCTCCATTTCCACGATAACAATGGTCAGTTTCAGTAATTCTCCAGCACCGCGGTCGTACAATTACTTTATGGTCTATTGATTCCCACAATTTTACATATGCAATAGCATTGGTTTTAGTAATTCTCTGGTACGGCGGTCAGTACAATTACATTTGCGATGAATGCGCCTCTCCATTTCCACGATAACAATGGTCAGTTTCAGTAATTCTCCAGCACCGCGGTCGGTACAATTACTTTATGGTCTATTGATTCCACAATTTTACATATGCAATAGCATTGGTTTTAGTAATTCTCTGGTACGGCGGTCAGTACAATTACCATTTGCGATGAATGCCTCTCCATTTCCACGATAACAATGGTCAGTTTCAGTAATTCTCCAGCACCGCGGTCGGTACAATTACTTTATGGTCTGTTGATTCCACAATTTTACGTATGCAATAGCATTGGTTTCGTAATTCTCTGGTACGGGGTCAGTACAATTACTTTGCATGAAGAGTTCTCCGTTTCCACGTATGCATGGTCAGTTTAGTAATTCTCCGCACCGGGTCGGTAGCAATTACTTTATGGTCTGTTGATTCCCACATTTTACACGTACACAATAGCGTTGGTTTCGGTAATTATCTGGCTTTGGTGGTTGGTACAATTACTTTATGCTCAGTTGATTCCCACGGTTTTATGTATGCATTAGGGTCAGTTATAGTAATTCTCCGGCACGGTGGTCAGTAGCATTACTTTATAGTCAGTTGATTCCCACGATTTTACATACGCAATAGGGTTGGTTTCAGTAATTCTCCAATCCAGCAGTTAATACTGTTTGGGCAAATAAGGCTATAGTCTATGCCTGTGGTCTTAGGGTTATTCCCTGCATACAGTTATAAGATCTATTATTATTGTGGCAGTATGTAATGTATGCCTTTCCACACTATTAGCTTAACGCACATTACACCAAACCAATAACTCCTTTTGGAACTATTTTGAATGTTATTTATTTGATCCTTACCTAATATTTGTAGGTTTTTTATATATATATATCATCTCAAGGTAGCTTCTGCTGGGGATCCACCCTTTCTTCCTATGGCATCCTTATTAGCTCCAACATTTTCCACAATCCTAGAGTCTGCAATGTATGATCCAATCTCTAAAGATCTTGTGGATACTCCATTGCTTCGACATCTGGGTTTGGTTGTCAACAAATCAGCACGATTAATGATTTGCCTGCATTGTTGCAGTGTGGTCTCCAAGCTCTACTTTGCCAAACACATGCGCGATTTTCATTCCATATCAGTATCGTCCACTGATGTGATGGAAATTCATTCTATTTTCCAGGAATGTGCTTTGTATGATCAAGTTTCTTTTATAGACACCGCAGTGACTCCCGCCATTGAAGGACTTGAAGTTGTTTCTGTGTATGTCTGCGCCGAATGCCCAGCCGTCTATCCAAAGAAGAATTCAATCCAAAAACATCATCGCACTGCTCATCCTAATATATCAAATCCTGTCGCGTGGAATATGGGAAAGGGCCAACGAGCATATCAAAGTACGGCCAGTCGCTGGTTCAAGGTCCTTCCATTGGAGGATACTTCAACACCTCAAAATTTAACCAACACCGTGGTTGTAGAGATGGAGAATATCCTTCAGAATTTTGCGCATAAGGATCCTCCCACCTTGATCCGCGCAATGTAACACCATGGCTTCGATTAACACAATGGCACCAATATACGCAAAATTATGACAAGGCCAGTCTGCGTACCATGGTTTCCCAACCTGCCCTTGGAGAATTCCTGGGTTTGAAGGTAGCCGTGCATAGGTTTTGGACATTGTCGTCGGATTTGATCAACTCTACTTCTCTTCTAATATTGGAAAAATTGAATACACCTTATCCGGAGAAAACGTATGTTATTCATTAATTCTAACATCCGCCGGTCAGTGCAATTAATCATCATTTGCAGTGGATTCACCAATACACCATTCCATCACCACCAGGATCATGAAGCGCGAATGGAACAATATACTATGCCTGTTATTGGATTATTGGCCATGCTCCTTCGTCGGACAACTCCATATCCCCTCTTCATTCCGCATTCTATCTGTGCAGCTGTCCAAAAATTGGATGCAGATCTTCGGGATTGTAATTCGACAATGGTTTCCACATCTGTGTTTGGTGTTCTCATTGCTTTGTGGACCTGCAAGTGGGTTCCAACCACCAGCTCTCCCATCACCGACCCAACTGTCATTTACCTCATGCTGTACTCCCTGCAGCGGGATGGTGGTTTTATGGAACCTAAACTGCTGACCAATGTTATTGCACGATTTGAATATGTCATGCGTTTGGCCTTTCTTCAAGCAATCCATAATGAAGATGATATTGAGCTAGGTGCCGAGGAGCTTTCCATTTGGTTTCAAGAAAAACGTGAATCCACCTTCAATTCCCTCCGATCCCTTCAGCATGCAGCCTCTTCCATTTCCTATTCCACGATCAGTCTACCAAAAATATGGTGGATTGACCGCGACCATCATCAATCTTTGCTTTACAAGGGTTATCCAATTCAGTTTTCAGCCTTTCCGACAATGTTTTCCGCCATTGAAGAACAGATGATTTTCTTGTGGAAAGAGGAACTCTTGTTTGGACTCCCGCTCAAGGTCGAATATAGCCATTTGTATGACGATATTGGAAACAACCAATCTGGTTATTCTTTTGTGGATGACAAACGCAATGCTTGTTTTGGGAACCAGATGATGTTGTTGCAAGCAATCCTAGAAACAGAGCCACTTTATCGGCGGTTTGTACTTTACAATGCAGGCGGTGTTCTTCGATGGAACATCATGGCATTGCAGAAGTGGTTGGCATCATATGCATCCTTCCAACTACTTCAACTCCTGCTTGTCATGATGGCTACTGGTTCACCCAGTCGGACAACAGAAATCACTGCGCTATTGCTGAAGAATACTCCAACCAACCCTCTTCGCAATCTGGTCATCTTTGACAAGATTGTTACCATACTGTGCACCTACCAGAAGACCAGCGCCTTGTCAGGTACTGATAAATGTATTCCACATGCACTTACAGGGTTTACTGCCGATCTCCTTGTCCAGGACCTTGCTATTGCCCGACCGTTTGCTAAAGTGGTAGCTGTTCTGGCCTATCCCGATGCGACCAACATTATTTCACTCTACCAAACCCACGTCTTTGTCAATCAGAACCGTCTATTCAATACAGAAGATGTTACTGCTGGATTAGAACAAGTGACATTGAAACACCTTGGAGTCAAGCTGGGTGTCAATGGCTGGCGTCATGTGAGCACTGCTTTCCGACGCAAGCTGTGCACACGGATGGAGGATTTATACGAGGAGGATGACATGGACACAGTTCAAGCGCTTCAAAGCGGGCACAGCCGGCAAACAGAAAACAGAGTGTACGCTCTTAGCGCTGATTCCCTTATTGGGGCTCCAGAAGACTTACTTCCATTGTTTCTTGATGCGAGCAAGGATTGGCAGCTTGCATGCAAACTTGTTCCCTGTGGACTTGGACGTTCTTACATTGCCTGCAGAGCTGCAGGCTTTGATGACCTTGTGCGCAATGGAACAATTCAAAGGGTGAAGACCCCTAGCACCCACAACAGCGATATCCTTCAGCTGCTTGTTTCCCTTCAAACAGAACTAAAAGGTGGGAACATTTATTATGCGTGATATATAATCTAATGAATAAGTTTACGCAGATATCAAAACAATGCTCAAGGCTAGTGCACCTCCAACTATCAACATCAGGTGAAGGGCATGGTGCTCATATTCTTCCATTAACTAACATTTATATTATAGCCAGAAGCGCGCCTCTCATTCCGCATTCGAGGACTCGTATGAAAAGTCCAAAAAAAGGCGGATTATGACAGAATCACAGACTCTCGAATATACGAGGTTATTTCGCCAACGATTGGACCAATTTTCAGCCACCTGCATGCTCTGCCTGTTAACAAACATGGCTGTACAAAAGCATGATGATCTGAAAATGTGTCCCTCGCTTGATTCATTTGAATCATTTTTGAAATGGAGAACCAGCCTCAAGTATACGCGCAAAGAAAAAGTATGCTTCTTGTGCCATGTTCCCCAAGGTGCCAATGACACCATCCATCCAATCTTCAGTAGCCAAATCTCAAACTGCCAATATCCGGACCTCTTAACCACCTTTGCCTATGGTATCTTCCGCGACCAAAAGAAAAGAGTCAAAGGCGAAGCCTATTTCACTACTACTTGGGCAAATTTGGAACAGTTTGGGGAATGGTTGGTTGGACCTACTTGCGAAGGACACGCTTCTAACCTTGCAGCATTATTTATGTGGTTTGGTGATTTTAGCCATACAATGTAATTGCACTGTCCGGCGTGAGCTGCAATTAATTTGATTTTGTCGTATGCACCAATTTGAATTATTCCCACGGCACCAGTAAATTCTCCATTAAGGTAAAGACAGGTCGCCATCCTGAAATGGGAAACAGCAATTTAGGTATATATACTGGCACTCTATACGCTCCTCCTTTTTACCCACTCATGGCTTCCAGCTATCGCCCCACTTTTACGACCTTTATACGCAGCACAATATTCAGAATAGATGCTGAACAAGATGGGTCGTACAAGTGTCCTTGCTCATTACACGTTAATAAGCCCAACAACCAGCTTGATTGGGTAGGTATCAATAGCCATATAGCAAACTGGTTCAATGTTCAAGCCCATCGAGTCAGTGTATGCCTTTTTTTAATAAATTTATAGCGTGCTGACCATATTTAGGATAAGAAAGCACGGGTACAAATGAGTTATTTACTGCGTTCTTTCCAATGCTCACCACTGGAATCATAGATTCCAGTGAATGAAATTACCAAGGATTTGGTCGATACGCCTTTGCTTCGCCGGTTGGGGCTGGTTATGAATCAGACTGTGAAAGTGATGGTGTGCACTCAGTGTCAACATGTAGTGGCCAAACTCAGCTGCGTATCGCACATGCAACTTCAGCATTGCTTGTCAATAAGTGCTGTAGAAGAGGAGGAAATTCTGTTCATGTTTCATCAACTGGCACTATATGACCAATTGCCTCAAGCATCAAAGCCATCCTTTCCAGCTTCAATCCCAGTATCCTCTGGGAAACAATTCTTTGGAGGGATCTCGCACAGACAGCCAAGCCCCCAAAAAATTCTTCAGGAAACGATATTCGATCCACTAATGCCATTGAATGGTAATGATTTCCCTCAATATTCCATTCTAATGCTTATGCGCATGTTGTAGCCAACAATAATGCGAGCCCCCCAAAAATTCATCAGGAAAAGACACTAATGCCATTGAACAGTAATGTTTCCCCTCAGTATTCCTTTCTAATGCTTATGCACGTATTGTAGCCAGCAATAATGCTCAAAATCTTAGATGCTCCCTTGAAGCTCAAGCGCTGGGTACTCTGCGCAATCTGGTTGGGAATCCAAAGGCCACTTGGTCGTGCGATGATCAACGCCGGGAATACTTGCAGCGCTGGCACTGGAGCAACACATTATTGCCATTCTGACGACGGGGTCGGGGAAGACTATGCTGGCTATTATTCCTGCAATGTTGGAGAAGAACAAAGTCACAGTGGTCATACTCCCATTTCGATCGCTAATGGAAGACTACCGACGTAAGCTGGAGGAAATGAAAGTACCTTTTGAGGTTTTTGAAGGAAAACCGATTTGGGGAGACGCAAACCTGCTGCTAGTCTCCGCAGATGTCACCAAAGCAGATTCCTGGCGTCAGGAAGCCTCTATCTTGAACCAGCGCAAACCAATTGTGCGACAGATCTTTGATGAAGCCCATATTCCGCTCATGTCTGCCAACTATCGACCTGCTCTCCGCGACATGTTCACGCTCCATTTCATTCCCACGGGTGTCCAACTCATTCTGCTTTCGGCAACGGTGTTGCCGCACATAGTTCCCACGCTTGTCGAAGAATTTGGCCTCTCTCCCAACCCGCTTATTCTTCGCACCACCAGTAATCGCCCTGAACTTCAGTACATTTGGCGGGAAGCCAGCAGTACTGAAACAGTGGTGGCAGAAGCAGTTTATATTATCAAACAGTTTCAGTGGGGCGGCGATGATGAGCGCGGCCTGGTGTTTGTGCCTTTTTGTAGCATGGGCCAAGATCTTGCCAGCAAGCTCGGATGCAACTTTTACAGCGGCAGCGACACCACCACAGATGAACAACGACAAGAAATGGCTCGGCGTTGGAGGCGTGGAGATTACCGCGTCATGGTGTGCACATCGCATTTGGAACTGGCAATGACTATAGTCACACACGGCTTGTGATCCATGCCGGCACACCCTTTGAAATGGTCAGCTATGTGCAGGAAGTCTCGCGAGCTGGGCGAGACGGGATCCTATCAACATGTTTCCTGCTTCCTCATAGCGCCAGGATTCCAGACGCATTTCCGCATCCCGACTATGGTGGCAAGGAGGTGATGTGCATGTCTCTGCGCAGCGCAAAGGGTTGCATTCGGCACAAAGTCACCGCTGCTTGTGATGAGGTTGGAACCACATGCGGCGACAGCAAAGACAATGCTCTCTGTGATTTTTGCCAACAAAAGTAATTCTGAAGATCGCCTCCTGCATTTATAAATGCTAACATTCTTTATGCTTTTAGACGCAAGCGCAAAAATTCATCTGCATCTCTGATTGGGTTTGACGTATCCAAAAAGCAGTGTATTTCGACCGAACTCAATGAGCAGGACTACATCAAATTGTTACGGGGGCGCTTGAACAAGGGTTCTGGTCTCTGCGCTGTGTGCAGGGTGGCTGTTGGGGCTCGGAAGAGCATCAGTTGAATCAATGCACAATTCTTCAGGTGCTGGACCCCAGAGGAGTTCGAGGCTATTACGAATGGAGAAAAACACTTCGCTACCCACAGGGTGCCAAAGTGTGCTACACCTGCCATGTGCCACAGGGGCCAAAGGATTGCTTGCATCCGACATTCACCGCCAAAAAGAACGACTGCAGATATCGCGATATTCTTGCTCCTTGCGCTTATGCCGTCTTTTGCAGCCGCCACAAAAGCGCTGCGGAGAAACACTTCAAGACGTCGTGGAATGACATCGGAGCGTTTTCGAACTGGATCAATGCTGGCTCCCAACCTGGAGAATTTAGTAAACTTTGTTCTATTTTTATGTGGTTGTGCGATCATCTTTCGCTGTAAAAAATTGCACCGACCGGCGGTCGCTAGAATTTTATTTGTCTATATTTGTATCCACATAAACTATAAAAATGGCATACCCTCCTCTCCTTACTTGCAATGTCTCTCCAGCAGATTGTGGACAAGTTCAATCGCCAGCCCAACCGGGTAAGTTTATTTTGGACGGTTGATAAGGTAACTGACCTTATTGGATTGTGCAGGGCAGTGTTGGTGTATTTAAGCGCCCTTATTATGCCTACGAGTTTAATATGTTTCCACCTTCGGAGCAGATGTTGCTGCAGCAGGATATTGATGATGGCCTTCTCGGTTGGGGATATCTGAAAATTGGAAACGATCGTGTTTTGGTTCCTTCCACCGTTCACTTGCAACCCTGGATCCCCAAAGAATATTTGGAGCCATCTGTCGACTACTTTTGGGAGCACACACTTGAGGCGGGGCATTTGGCAGATTGCACCAGTGTTGAATATGCTATCGATATATTGGCACCACGAGGACTGGTCAAGCAAAGCAGTCTGACGTTGGACGCTCAGGCGAATGATTTTGGCGAGGTGGAATATCACACCCATTCCAAGGAGGCCATCATTTTGATGAATGGCTTTTCCCGCTTGCATGCGGCGCAGTCAATGCTCTGGTCATTGCAGCAAACATACGGAGAAGAAACCCTTGATTACATGATCTGGCTTGCGCGCGTATATGATAAAGGTAGCATTCTGATGTTATTTTACAACCACCACTGACTGTATTGTAGACTACATTCACGGGCATCCAAGATCTCAGGAAATAAAGTATATCATGGTTCACAGTATGTAGCGGAGATGATATAAACTGTTGAGTCGGTGCAGCATTTGAAATAATTCATTGTTGTTTTTTTTATGGCTTGCGGCCATTTTGTGCAAAGCATTCACCATTGACGGTACGGCGGGAGATAGATTGCCTGGTAAAATAGAAACCTACAGATGAAAGGCGTTCAATGACCCCATCTGGTAAAGATGGTGAGAATTTGCTTACTTGTTGGAGATATGTGTCTATGTGCGATTCAAAGAAGGATTCTTTGTTCCACCACGGCTTGTAGTATTTTGGAAGTATGTCAGTTGTTTTTGACGTCTGGTAGAAGGGATCCATGTCATGGGTCGAATTCCCCCCAGATTTTAAATCACGGTAGAGGCTGTCACATAGGGAACCTCCACAGGCCATCCTAAAAGTCGTGCAGTTCCGATGAGGTCCAAGCCGTTGCACTACTCATGTCAACGAGGAAAAAATATCAGCGCTTGAGGTCACGCACTAGTTCATCGAATAGATATTGGCGCCATTCGCGTTTCTCTGGATGTTGCTGGATTGCTATCAAAGCGCGACGTGCGCACGACATTGCTATATTCGCAAGGAGTTGGGAATCACTGTGGCTTCGAACGGATAGTACAAGTGACTCCATTGGAATTTGATTGTTCACTGGCAGTGGCAGCTTTATATACATTCATTTCACAAATAGACCCAAATACACTACGCAATCCGCGTTCTTTCCATTGCTATCTCCAGCTCTGATATTTGGACCAGGGCAGTTTCATAGTTGGGCGCTGGACTTAGCAACTCTCCAATAATGTCATCCATTTGGTCAAAGAAGGGTGATGTGCCCGGATAATCTGATGTAGGCATCTGGAGGCAGACAAGGGTCAATTGGGGCTATCGCGCGCAGCATTGAACTGACCTGCTCCCTGTATATTTTGAGCGCTTCTTGGGTTGACCATACTTGACGGACACTGGGAGGAGCCGGCTCGGACCACCAGGCATCATAATATCTGGCCAAAATTCGGCTCGGGTCGTCCTCGGTAGTTGAGAGATTGATAAACTCTATTCGTTCAGGTTCTTTCGTGGTGCGCGCAATGTAGCCCATTAAGAACCAATCCACAAAAATGGACGGAATGGTGACTGGCCAGTAGCGAAATTGGCAAAGCGCAATGAGGCGACATCCAATTTCCTAAGCATCTATGAATCATTCTTTTCAGACAATCAATAGTATGCACTCTCTCACCATCTCTCGCGTCATGCGATGCATATCCAGAGCAGATATAAAACTGTTTAATCCCACAGTTTGCAGGCGATGAGTCAATGCCGCCCGCAGGCGCGATCCGAAAAGGAAGAGCAAGTCTTGCGCATCGCTGTGGTTTCCCACTGCAAATTCCATGGCTTAAGGTAAGGTAGGGGCATTAGGCAAAGATGGGCTCGTATTTATACCTATTCTATCGATATTGTCAAGTCATCTATTCCCGAAAGGCCCTTGACGTGACTGTAGGGCTCCCACGTGCTCTCTGAAATGTCGTATCCTCTCCATTTGACGAGGTACCACATGGCCTTTTCCGCTACTTGGAATCGACACTCCAGAATGCGGTCCACAAAATATATTCCCTTGCGGTTGAGGTTTTTCTCGTAGTTGCGCCATGCTCGTGTTTTCAGTACTTTGTGTTCAGGTAAGAGGGATTTATGTTCGGGACCCATTCCTGCCCACCAGGCTAGATAGCGATGTGTGAATCCCGGTCTGGCGTAGCACTGTTTCAATTTCAGTATGGAGCGCCCTTTAGTGAAGCAGTGTAGGCGTCCCCAGCGACGTAGGTGATGTGTCTTGCAGGCAACCTTGAGTCCGACGTCAATTTATCGCACATGCGCAATCCGTATTGCCAGACGTACCATGAGGCCAATGTGTTAGTTAATGTCTGAATGTCTCCAGGCCCTGCAGCATGCGCACTTTATAGTACCCCAAGTTATTTTGTCCTATTTGGCTGGAGTTGATTGCTCTTCCCGCCGAACGCTGCAATTACTTTTCTGAGTTGATCCATTTCCGCATTTGGATGGTGTCCAGTCCACCGCTGAAAAAGGCAATTATTTGATGGCACATCATTTTGGCGCCCACGGTCCGCACGCGCACTTCATAGTACCCAAGTTATATTTTCTCCTAGTTGATTGCTGTTCCCGCCGAACGCTGCAATTACTTTTCTGATTGATCCATTTCCGCATTTGGATGGTGTCCAGTCCACCGCTGAAAAAGGCAATTATTTGATGGCACATCATTTTGGCGCCCACGGTCCGCACGCGCACTTCATAGTACCCAAGTTATATTTTCTCCTAGTTGATTGCTGTTCCCGCCGAACGCTGCAATTACTTTTCTGATTTGATCCATTTCCGCATTTGGATGGTGTCCAGTCCACCGCTGAAAAAGGCAATTATTTGATGGCACATCATTTTGGCGCCCACGGTCCGCACGCGCACTTCATAGTACCCAAGTTATATTTTCTCCTAGTTGATTGCTGTTCCCGCCGAACGCTGCAATTACTTTTCTGAGTTGATCCTTTCCGCATTTGGATGGTGTCCAGTCCACCACTGAAAATGGGAATTATTTGATCGCACATCATTTTGGCGCCCACGGTCCGCCTCCGATACGCAAATTGGATAGACGCGTATATTGTGTGTGCCCCCCAAAGAGGTAGTCAGCGTGATGCTTATATTGACCTGCAAACTTGGAGTATTCAGCACTTATCGCTCTCTGCTTGTTTGGAGGGACACACGTCCCCCACCGCAAATGGGAATTGTTTTGATCGCACATTGTTTTGGCGCCTGTAACGCCTCTTTGGTGACAGTCAACAGGCGCTTGAGGAGGCCTTATTTGCTTGTATTTGTGCCTCTCTTCAGGTATATAAGCCCGTCCTAGATTCTAGTGCTGTCTTCAGCATCCTCCTCTCCATGGCAATGTCAAGCAGAAAGGTAAATCCCACCTCGTTCTTCAATCAATGGCCCAACACTCAACACTGTCGCGCGTCCAGAAATTGAATGTCTCCAAGGTCTGCATTTACTCACTCCTCGCTGTTGAATATATCACTGAACTTGGGCTTAGGACATTTTGTCCGATGTTGAATTAGTCATTGAACCCAAGGGCAGTACGGAAGAGGTCAGGAATGATACTCGGAAAGCCTTCATGGGCTTAGCCTTATCGAACTATGCCACCAACGATGACCTTCGTCGAGGACCTATTCTCACCATGTGTTCTATCAATAGCCGGCCAATGACCAAGAAGAGGCGCGACGATTTCATTCGTGCAGTGGGAGGCGACCCTCAAGATCTTACAAAACCTCTCGAGGAATTGGCTCGCTCTGATCCCGCCCATGCTATCATCGTCTTAGTGGAGCGTAAGTTTGTGGACCAAGCCTCCTTGGTAAAGAATCCACAGGATGCTGAAGATCTCGTGCACCTGCGTCACATTGTGTGGGCGGACAAGGAGAACTTTTCCATTTCGCGAGGGACGGTGGCCAATGGAAATGGTCGGATTGACATCTGTCGCACCGTTTTGGCCCCGAAGCTCGACGAGGAGCGGCAAAAAATCGAACAGGCGATTGCAAAGTGCCCACCGCGTACTGTCCTTGCCACCCTCCGGAAGCAGCTGGAAGCTGTGTACGCCAAACTGGATTCTCCAGCTACGTGGATTACAGCTTTCTACGATCTTGGTTTGTATTTTGTTTGCCATGACGTGTAGGCAACAGTCGTCTGACGAACTTCTAGAGATGATCAACAACAGTCCGCATGCTACGCAGATCAAGCTTTCACTTGCTACCAATACACCCATCTATCAAGTTCCGGATAGCGAAGATGAAGCCCTTGATCTTATCCTGAATAATATCAGCAATCTCCCAAAGGCAGACCGACTGGAAAACCTGAAGAGCCACGCCGGGGTAATCTCGTCTGGACCAAAGCGACTTGCGCCTGTGATCAACAACACGGCCCTGATTCTTCTCGTCATCGATCTCTATCGATACAGCAAACTTTGGCCTGGAAGAGGTTTTTGTACAAACCAATTGTACGACTGGAGGACGGGTGTTTCCCCGGTAAGGGCTGCATTATTTTATTGCGTGAATTGCACTGACCGGCGGACGGTGCAATTAATCAGTTTTTTGAAGCCATGGTCAGGCAGGGAATTGCGCTCTTGGATTATCTCACATCCGACATTACGCCCCCCTTGGACACCAGTGTGCCAGTGGCGCCTCCTGCATTGCATCCCAGAATAGATCTGTTGGATGCTAAATTCTTCAATATAGTCTCGGAGTGCTATGTCAAACATCTCTATCCCTGTCGAGATGGATACGGTGTTCCGCCCGGATATCTGGAGGAGGGAAAACCACTGTACACTGCCGCTTACGACACTTACGCTGTTGAGCTGATAGCAGGTGTCACGGAGTGGAGCGCACAGCAATGCAACAGACTTCAGGATGACGAAGAGCTGGCGGAAGACGTCAGCATTCTCGAGACGATCCCGGAGCGCTTAGCATATGCTCTCAAGCATGGCCTCTTCAACAGTGCCCAATTTGGTCTCGAGTTGTGCTCTAAACCTCCCGTCCTCTGCAAATTCTTCCTGATTGACTTCTCGGAATTTCTGTTCAACCATCGATACGCCATCTTGGAGGTGTTTCGCATGATGGAGCCTTTGATTTGCAGCGTTCTTCTCGAGTCCAGAAGTCAAACAGAATTCAAGGATAAGCCCACCGAATTCCTGTGTAGTTGGATAAAAAGACGCGAATCTACGGCACAACCAATGGTCGTGTTGAACAAGGCATGTTGTTTCCTTCCAATAACGCAGCTGGTACTCATTCTTGTTTAACAAGGTATTATCCATCATCTTCAGCCATCGCAACACAGCCCTGCTCAAGATGACAGCATTGGACCTGGGCATCTCACCGCGTGTGCCTCCTCGCTCTTCCTTGTACGGGAAACAGGGTGAGGACAACAACGACGATCCTGACAAGCCGTCTCCCCGTTGGACGGGTCAGTACCACATGTTGGTCAATCTCATGAAGCTGTGGCGCACGAATCAAGTCGAAGGGACGGGTTTGAAAGTCATCGAAGATTACCCCCAACGCAAGTACTTCCCGACAACGCAGGGGAATCTGTTACGGCTGCAGGAGCATGGAGACTTGCTGCTGGACATGCTTTATTGTACGGCTCTTCACTGGGCGGCATTCTCTGCGAGTCAGATCACCGCGCACATCAAGACCATTGCTGGCTACATGATTCACTCTCTCTGGATTCACTTCAATCACGGTCAGCGCTACCTTGCTACCAACGAGGTATGGGATCTGCGCCACGAGCTCGATCAGTACTTCAATTTCGAGTTGAATGACTTTAACGGTTTCTGGGATGGAGTTTGGATCCAAGTTGGCGGGAAAAAGTCTCCAATGACTCAGACGGAGGGTTCCGTTCCCCGCAAACTGGTTCTCGAGAATGTGGGCAAGACTATGGAGGGCCGAACACAAGCCATGGTCAAAAGTCTTGGGCAGCAATTGGTGCACAGAGACTTGGGAGCTGTTCCTCTGCACGGCGGTGGCCTCGGTTTACCGGAACGTGTTTTCCGCGCAGCAAACACTTTGTTCAAGGTAAGAATTATTTCTTCCTTTTCACAGTATTTTGAACCCCTTTTATGCTAGGAGATTGCTGTGGCGACCTGGAAGTCGCGGACGATGTATACTAATGTTGAAATGGACAGAATGGCAGGCACTTCCAAGGCTCAGCGCGAGCGTCTGTTTAATGCGCTTCCGATCCCCGACACTTTCACCAGAGCCACAGCCACAGACGTGAAAACGTTTTACTCGTCGGTAACGGCAGACGATCTCAAGCTTATTCAGGCATCCGGCAAAGGATCTGAACGTGAGCAAGCGAAGATTACCCGTGCTCAAATGAAGATCAAGAAGAAGATTGACAAAATAAATCGGGCATTGGGCGTGTCGCCAGCAGAAGTGGGTCTGGAGCATACGTTGGAAGATGTCAAACTTGAACAAATGGGTAATGCATCTATTCCTGTCATAACGGCGTATCTAACCCCTTTCTTCAGACGAAGAAGAAACCGACTCCGAGGTGGACTACGATAATAGCGTCCCCGGCTACATCATCAAGCGTGTGCCTGGCACGCCTCCTTCGACTCAGCTTACCTTTGAAGAGGAAGAGGAAGACGAGGAGGAGGAGGAGACGACGACGACAACGACAACGATGACGACAACGATGACAATGATGGAGACAACATGGGTGAGGATGAGAATGAGGATGAGGAGGACGAGGGCGGTGACGAAGAAAGTGTTGACGAACAATCATTGGGTACTAAAGCACTCTTTTTCCTTTGCATACATTCGCTGACACAAAAACTCTTTCCTTGTCAGTTTCCAAAAGAAAAAGGAGGCGTGCTTTATCTTCTTCAGATGCCGAACGAGCCCCTCAGCGCCAACGCACTGATTTTTCTAATTCTCCCCACCGCCGGACGCAGGAATTAATGCCAGAGAAAAAAATGGAGGTGACCCCTGTTACCCAAGACGGCAGAGCAGCAAGGCCTCCAGATGCACCCAGAGCGCAGAAGATTGGCAAACCAGACGACAGGACTCCTGAATCCACCTTTCCAAGCGCGAATCCCCCGGCTCCGCGTGATTCGAGCCCAGATTACGCGTTTGATGGTTTTGATGATCACACTCTAATTGAAATGGCCTCTATCGCCGATAACACGACGGTCGCGCCCATCCACCTCTTCAAGGATGCCTCCAAAGGTAAAGCTGGGCTCGCTCCATGGACGTCTTCACCTCTGGCAGGCCCATCCTCCTCAACACCTCCGGTGTCCAACCAGAAACGGGAGCTTAGATCAGGTCGTAAATAAATACCGCGCGGAGTAACTGGCTGAAATAAATGATTTTTGGTGTTGGAAATACCGGTTGAAAATGAGATATCATATAAATTGAGGGCGGTTGACGGCGCAGTAAGGTACTCTCGCTGCCCCTGCCCTCCCTTCACCATGGCTTATTCACCGCTATCCAGTCTCCCTGCATTTATCGCTGACTTTGGCGAGCTACCACCTGTCCAATCAGTAGACCAGTCCGTTGCTGCTGCCCCCTTGCCCCCAGATGTCCAACTCCAGCTTCAAACCCCTTTTGGCCTTAACCAGATCGATCGTCTGGTGGAGAAGTGTACCCTCGGGTACTACCTAGTCCGCGTCTCTCAATTACAACGCTCAGACAAGCAGCGAGAACTTGACGTAGCTGCTGTGGGCTCCCTCGTGTCATCCTTTGGAGAAACACCTACGACGTATATGCTTCTGCACTATTTGACCGCCATCTGCCGCACTCCAGAGTTCATCCCTGCCAACCAGGAAAAAAATCTTGCCACCACTCCCTTCTTTGTCAGCGATCCTCGTATGGCCTTCGAAGTCATTGATGGACAGCACAGGATGGAGGCCATGAAGCAGTGGTCCACCGATCGAGGAATTCAGCCCAAATATCAAGTTTGGTGCGTGCGCGTGCTTCATCCCGGTGCGTTGTCCAGATAGCTGCACTTTTGCGACGATGCTCATGGCCGGCTCATTCAGCTGTGAAGGATGCTCATCCCAGCTTCTTCGATAACTTTGTCATATTTTACAACGTTGGCTCGAATGATCTCTATCACAAGCCTCAGAACGCAAGCGACGTGTTGCGCATTGTGGCCACGAATTTTCTCGATGCCAATCTGCGCCATAAGGGAGTGTCGGTCAGCTGCACCTTTATTGCCGAACCCGACCGAGCATCCGAGGAGACATACAACAAGGCTACGGATAAAAACTTACCTTCAATCCAGGGCGTAGTTATGTGGCTAGAGCTCTCTGAGGCATTAGTGTCCAGCCGTCTTCTCCTCCACCAGCTGTGGCGGCGTCCCAATGAGATGAAGCACATGGAAGGACTTGAAATCGTCGAGTTCTTTGTCGAAATGGCAAAGATGATGATACCGCAGGTGAGCCACTAAATTCATTTCACGGAGGACACTCCATCTTACCGCTATTCAAA